>JAOEHI010052432.1:0-46931 GCA_025447815.1 Percopsis transmontana | reverse complement strand
ATTTCAGAAACAGACACAGGTGCGGCACCTTTGCAGTGCACAATTTCTTTAAGGAATAATACTAAAGACACTTAATAACCCTTTGACGTTTAAATTTAGGGTCAGGATAGTCTAGTGGCCCAGACAGAAGGTTGTGGGTTCGAGCCCCAATGGTGGTAAGCATGCTTGAACAAGATGCCTAACCGCTATCTGTTCCGTGTAATTGTACGTTTGTACGTCGCTTTGGATGAAAGTGTCTGCTAATTGTAATTGTAAATTTACGTGCATATCATACACGTCATTTCATAGCTATTCGACATGACAACACTGTCTGCCAGCATGAATGAACGCTCCCTTAAATCTATCAGCACAGCTAACTTACCATACAGTAGCCTATTAATTAACTTGCAGGACTGTGAAGTGTCATCAGTTTGAGATTTGACCATGTTGGTCTGTAACGTGATATACAGCCCGTGAGCATAATGGCAATGATGCGTGATATCACCTGAGATTAAAGTCACGTATAGGTATTCCTAACTGGCTAACTGTTTAGCTTTACCCCAGTCCAGCCCACTAACGCGTACGTACTGTAGCTAGCAGCAGCTCAGCTGACCAGCTGCGGCCCGAGACAGCTGAGCTAGTGGGGGAAATGATGTGGCCTTAAATATCTGCTCAGCTCGACGACGGCAATCGTTCATCAGAAACAGGTATGATAAACTGTCTTATCCTACGTAGAGCAATAGATGCACAGTAACGTTAATGAAACAAATAGCGTTATTAGCTAGTAACTAGCCTGGCTTTGCAGATAGCTACAGTGCATTGAGGTGAATAGCCTCTATTTAACGTCATCGAGCTATGTTGGTTGTTATGCATTTATTTTATACGTACGAAGTAAATCTCGTGCATTCACAATTTTATTGCCTGATATCTTTAACGATCTGTAACTCTGTTATAGACATGGCATCCCAACTGGGGGTGTTCTCTTCCCCCTCCGTCTCCTCCAGTGCCTATTCTCGTTCTAAGAGGCTGAAGGTAGAGAACCCCAGTTGGGATATGACCAACCAGCTGGGAGAGCAATCCTTCTACCAGCAGAGTCCCAACCAGGGCTCTGCACCCTCCACGTCTGGCTCCACATTCAACCCAGTGTACAACCCCAACCAGGTGCATCCGCCGACAGTGGGCTCCCGGGAGCAGACGGTTGTGCGGGCTGCAGACAGCACGGGCAGCCTTCGGGGACCACCCTCATCCTCCTCTTCATCTTCGTCCTCCAGTCGTCGCATCAAGGACGCAGAGTCTTCCTCTCAGCCGTGTGACATCTACCACAAACAGTACAGCCGGAAGCGGAAGAGTGAGGAAGTGGACAGCAGCGACAGCGTGCAGATACTGGAGGAACTTTCGGCTCCGGTGGTATCGAACCGTGGTGGAGGGGGCACGACCACAGCCCAGTCCATAGCACATTCCACGTCTACCACTAAGAGCAGCACCTCGCACAGCGAGGGGGATTACCAGCTGGTGCAACATGAGATTCTGTGTTCGGTGTCCAACAGCTATGAGGTGCTGGAGTTCCTGGGCCGTGGCACCTTCGGCCAGGTGGCCAAATGTTGGAAGCGTGGCACAAACGAGATAGTAGCAATTAAAATCTTGAAAAACCACCCTTCATATGCCCGTCAAGGTCAAATAGAAGTGAGTATGCTGTAAAATATAGAGAAAAAAGTATCAAATACAGAATACAGTTATTTCATTATTACTGTGGTTACCTTAGGCCCTAAGGCTTAGGGCCCTAATATCATGGGTAGCGTCTCATATTATTGTTAAAGAGACATGGGAAATTACCAGCGTTAGAATGATGTTGGTGTTTTGGTTCGGTGCATGTCCCTCCCACACATATCCCAAGTGCTGAGTGGATTGCATACCTCTCTACTCCTCTCTACTCCTCTCCTCTCTACTCCTACAGCTATCATAAGATCACATACCTCTCTACTCCTCCCCCTACAACTATCATAAAATCACACTGTTCTCTGCCCCACCCATTACAGCTTCCCACATTTTTGTGGTTCAAAATCAACAGTGAGCAGGTGCAGAAATGTGGGCATCTGAGGGAACTACAATGCAGTGTACCTTTAATAAGATAATATAATTAAAGCTGCATTACCTAACTTTTCTACTTTCTACAATGTTTAAACAACCATTTTATATGAAAGTGGTTTAATCCTCAGGATTCAACACCTTTACTTACCACCTCCCACAACTTCCACAATTGTTTAGTTTTGTGTATTGTGAGCGGGCCGATCTCTGAAGTTCCGCCTCTTTTGATAGACAAGGATCAGAGCCAATGATCAGCATAAAATCAAAAGCTGGACTAGCTCAGAGCCTGCTCACAGCACACTGAACGCCAGTTTTAAGTGCCCAACATGTCCGCTTACATTAGTCAAATACAAGGGCGGTAGTGGCACAGGCAGTAGAGCGTGTCACCTGGACACCCAAAGGTCACTGGTTTGATCCCAGCTTCTTTCTAGCTAAGTGTCAAGGTGTGTTATGTTTTTGTAGCCATTAGTAATTTGCAAACACGATTATAATCATACAGGTATTGCAGTATATATCTGAAATAGTATTTCACTCTCTTTAGTGTTGGATATGTGTAGTCCCAAGTTTTGCATTTGAGTTGAACACTTGAGTTCTCGTTTTGGTTCAGCAGGAGTGATATCTGCGTGTGAGAATGAATCAGTACAGGAAGTGTTGGGGTGATGTTTGTTTACCTACATGTGCTGGTACCTAATGGTCAAACAAGGAATACCCTATGTTAGGCAGTGCAACTTTAATGAATTTGTTTCATTTGTTTTTGTTTTTTGTCCTTTTCTCTCTCTAGGTGAGCATCCTTAGCAGGCTGAGCACAGAGAACGCTGATGAATTCAACTTTGTACGCTCGTACGAGTGCTTCCAGCACAAGAACCACACCTGCCTTGTGTTTGAGATGCTGGAGCAGAACCTCTATGATTTTTTGAAGCACAGCAAGTTTAGCCCTCTGCTGCTTAAGTCAATCCGTCCCGTCCTGCAGCAGGTCGCCACGGCGCTGATGAAGCTGAAGAGCCTCGGGCTGATCCACGCCGACCTGAAGCCAGAAAACATCATGTTGGTTGACCCTCTCAGGCAGCCGTACAGAGTGAAAGTCATTGACTTTGGCTCAGCCAGCCACGTGTCTAAAGCAGTTTGTTCTACCTATCTGCAGTCACGCTACTACAGGTAAATGCAATAAAAAGCGGTGCTGTTACTGATAAACCCACTATGGACTTGATATACAATCCGTGAATACTAACCAAGACCAGTTTTTCTCAAACTTTTTGACCCTTGACCCCCAAAGAAGCCATTTTCAAGCAATAAACCACCTCTTTAAATAGCATAGCATAACATCACAGAATACAAATACTGTATATGGTACTTTATAAACAGCCATAAACACTATTAAAAAATGTATGTATTGCAGTTACGGTACAGTAAGACAGTATGTAGACTTTTTCATCTTGTGTCCGATGTCATTTGTTTGCAGGGCACCAGAAATTATTCTGGGTCTACCTTTCTGTGAAGCTATAGATATGTGGTCGTTGGGCTGCGTCATCGCTGAGCTGTTCTTGGGATGGCCTCTTTATCCCGGTGCTTCTGAATATGATCAGGTCAGCAGCTGTCTCTCATGAGCGCGGTGTCTCCCTGTGTCCCCGTGTCTATTTTTTGCTAGAGTAAGAATTCGTTTATAGGATGTCAGCTGTCAGCTGTTACCTAGCAGGTATAAATCAAAATGATCCATTATCCAAAACATTCTAATACAGAGTTGGGTAAATTGACAGTATAGCTATAATAATACCTACCCAATTGCTTCCTTTTTGTTCGTTTTGGATTGATTCAATGCAGTATGGCTTAATCTCAGAAATGTTGAGTGTCTAGTTACAGTATATCCAAAACCAGCCCTTAGGTTGGTTTCGACCAAAATGTTGTTGCACATTTTCAAAATGCTAGAACTTGCAAGAATGCGTGAAAGCTGATAAGAAAAAGTGTTTGTCCTTCGTACTCCTAGATTCGTTACATTTCCCAGACCCAGGGACTTCCTGCAGAATACTTACTGAGCGCAGGTACAAAGACCAGCCGCTTTTTTAACAGAGGCCCTGATTCGAGCTACCCTCTCTGGAGACTCAAAGTAGGTGGTCCTACAGTATGCGGATCAGTCAGCACAATCTACACAGTGTAAATGATGCTCTCCTATGTTTTTTTCTCAGACACCTGCAGAGCATGAGGCGGAGATGGGGATTAAGTCGAAAGAGGCAAGAAAATACATCTTCAACTGTCTGGATGATATGATGCAGGTGAGATGCATTTCCAGATCAAAATCCATTCCTTCGCATCTAAGTAGTGATATGCTGCATTTATGCTGCTTTAATTGATAGTGTAATGTGTCATTTATTTTTCAAGGCAATAGTGTTAATGTAACGGATGCCTAATTTATTTTTAGATTAGAATGTTTCTACGGACCCCTTTTACATGAAACGTGCTGGTTTATTTGCCTAATGTTGGAGGGAAATATTGCATTTAGGTACCTGTGCACATCCATTTACAGTAGAGCATTTGCCTTTTTGTTTTGAGTGTTAGGGTGGCTAACACACGTTAACACACACACAAAACACACAGGCTCAGCAAATTAGGAAGCAAGTATTACACCTTGTGTAAATGTGTGGGCCCATCCAAAAAATCCTATTTCAACAATTTTGCACAGATCCCCGGACCCCGGGTTGAGAACATGGCAGAGGCAATTTTCCCTCATTGTTGAAGTGCAGATTATATCCCATTTAGTTTGTGTCGCTGCAGGTGAACATGACCAGCCTGGAGGGAACGGACATCTTGGCAGAGAAGGCTGACCGGCGAGAGTTCATTGACCTTCTTAAGAAGATGCTGACACTGGACGCAGACAAACGCATCACCCCCATGAAGACCCTCAACCACCCCTTTGTCACCATGACTCATCTACTTCACTTTCCCCACAGCTCCCAGTACGTTGCTAAACACACCTGGGGTAGAAACGGAGAGCGGGGGAGAGATATTAATAGAAAAGGGGAAGTTAGTAAATGTAAAAAAAAAAAGCCACTCAACCGCAATGAAATTCAACCTTACTTCCTCTTCCTGCTATTCTTTCAATAATAAGTGTTCAATATGTGTTTTTTGAGAAAGAAGTACATTGATTTAAAATGTACCCGATTCGAGTCTTATTACATATTTGTATTTATTAAAGCAAAATACATCTCGGAGGTGACAGAAACTTGGTCTTTTAACAGAACTCTCTGTTCCATTCCCTCTACAGAGGCCTGACATTAAGTAACTAAAAGTAACAATTTAGGAGGCTAGCAGGAACGATTTATATTTTCCATCCGTGTTAAAATGTTATTCTGCTATACATTTCATTTGGACCTTTTGTTTTCCTCCACAGTGTGAAGTCCTGTTTCCAAAATATGGACATATGCAAACGCAGGTGCAGTGCATTTGACAATGGGAAAAATGTGTTTGCAACCAACAACACCCCTAGTGCAGCCACCAACCTCACTGTAACCTTCAGTAGCCAACTAAACCAGCACAACCAGGTGATAATGATCTCTCCAGTCAGGTTTTCATCATTTAAATCAGTTTATAAAAACTATCAACAAATGGAATGGAATGGTTTCATTGAGATGTCCTTATTGTATTACCTCAGTCATCGTAAAATATTTATATGAAAAAAAGTAACTTTCATTCATTCCATTCTTTTGTCACTTGAGAACTTAAATAAGTCACTTATTGCAGGAAATCTTTACTGTTTTCTGAGGCACTAAATGCTTGTTATATCTTCCAGATGGCCTCCACGGGTGGCCAGTCCCTTTCTCTGAGCAGCAACGTTCCATTGTTGAACTACCAACCTGGCCTCTACCAGCAGGCCACCATAAACATCCCTGGCCTAGCCCAGCAGAGCGTTCCCCTGCCGACCAGACCCACTCAACTGTGTGGCCAGACGGAGCCCTTCCAACAGACCCTCATTGTTTGTCCACCCACTATCCAGGGTAAGAGCGCAAAGGCCCTTGCAGGAATGTTTTTCCAATGATAAAATGGCTTTTTATAGACTCTTGAACAATGTGGAAATGCTTTCTCTTTATCAAATCAGACTTGACTTAGTGGGGAGCAGAACATCTTACAGTATGTTGACATCGGGGTGTATATTGGATCACACACGTTTGTCAATGTGTTTCCAATATTTCTCCATGCTCACAATTTCATCTTTCATTTTTAAAATATTTTTCTTTAAAGGACTTCAGACATCCAGTAAGCACTCTGCCTACCCAGTGAGAATGGACAACTCTGTTCCGTTGGTTCCTCAGAACTCATCTTCTCAGCCCTTACATATCCAGCCCAGCATGCTGGCCCAGGTAGGTGCCACTGCACGATACATCCTGTATTTGGGTTTCTTTATGTACACGTGTATCTAATGCAAGGAACAAGGAAACACTGCATTTCTTTCTCCCCATGCTTTACATTTTGTAGCAGATGTATTGAAATTATACCTTCATGTACAGTACTTTATATATCGTGGGACAATATTAACATAATATCAACTGGGTGGTTTGGGCATATATTAACTTTACCATAATCTAAAATACTGTATACTGATTGAACGTTTCAAAAATAGTGCTTAATGTATTGATGAATTGTATCGGTATGACTTTTACAATACCATTATTGTACAATACCATTATGTACATGTTATATATCTCACAGTCAATAAATAATATGATATTGTTTACTCTATATGAAAGACATTTATAAATTACATATTGTTCCATGTTGTAACATTAGACAATTAGACTATTTGGAGAAAAACAATGACATACATCTTATTAGAATGTTATTTGTGACTGTAATGCTAATACTCTCACAAACTAAAATACCAACAATTAGAAAAATATCATGTCATGATATTTTGGCCCTAATTTCTTCTATTTTTAGGTGTATAAATGTAGTGCTTCTGGTGTCATTATTCGCTGTCCTGTTTGGGATTCATAAACTGTCAGGCAGGGATGTTTCCAAAGGTCACCTTGTAATTATTTGTACTACGTACTCAGTGGTTCTCAAACGTTTTCAGCTACGACTCCTAAAACAGTGAGGGGGGTTCGCAAGCAATGACCCATTTCATTTAACAGCATAAAAGCATAAAAATGTAAATATATAAACAACTATTAACAACATTGAAATGCAATTAAAGATACAACTAGAAGTAAAATAGTTTTATTTAAAAAATAGTATATTTGATGACAATATTTCTAGCCAACAGTCACAGCCAACAGATTGAAAACCACTGGTATAACTGCTGCACGCCTTCCATCCTCCCTTTAACACCCCACCTAGGCCTCCTTCAACCCCCCGATGATAGCCAGCCTATACACCCCCGTGGCGGGAATGCCGCTGTTAGGCCCGGGCCCGCTGGCGCTGGGCTGTGGGGGTAGACGCCCCGGCAGCTTATTGGATCAAAATGCCTCCATGCCGGTAAAGCCCCGTCACCACTGCTAACAGATGTTGTTTCCCTTCCTGCCCTCCTTCGTATGTCTCCATACATATTCTTAGGTGCGCGCAGCTTAGCATGGGGTGCATGTGTTGCTCTCTTGTGTGATTTGCGTAGTCTTGCATTCTTTTGTTCCTGTGTACGAAAGAGTATAGATAAAGCGATGATTGGACGTTAATGTGGTTAGAAGTTCCTCTGAGGTGGTGTGTTTTCTTCCGTTGCTTTTTGAGTGTCAGACAAAGCCAGAGATGTATGGGTATTGTAGTGTTGAACTCAGTAGTGTTATCTATTGTGTTGACTGGCTGATATTCAGTTCAGAATCAGTGTTCCACTTGAGGAGAGTGCGAAAGCTTGCCAACCGCACTTCCTACATTTTCAAAAAAAGTAGAAATATTCAGACATTTCTTCAGTAAAAGAAATAGTATGTGGTTTTAAGTGTCAGTTCCCCATTGGGTACCTGAGCTTTAACACCTTCCAATGTCACTAACAGATTAATTTCAGTTTCAGGTTGGCTATAACTACACCCTCTGTCCTCCAAGGGGCGGATGTCTCTTAGGCATGTCTGCTTGTTGCTAGTGTGTTGAAGAGACCTGCTTTTTCGACTTCCTGTTTAGGTCTGCTGTGGTTACTAGTTACCACGTCTTGATTCACTCACGCATGTTTTCTCCTCACCAATAATTAAGGATCTAGGACAGTAATAGCTTTGTGTTTGTCTTCAAAATAGTATAATAATAAAATAATACATAAAATAACATGTCAGGGTATGTCAGATTTCATAAATTTATAGTCTCACATATTATGTTTTTTGTCTTATGACAGAGACACTTTGGTTTGGTAAAAGATGTTTTTATAATATGTGTTTTCCAGACAGTGTCACTGCTGAACATACAGTAGCATGAATGGCTTGGGGTACCAGTATCTGGTCTTTATGTGCGTGTGTGTGTGTGTGTGTGTGTGTGTACAGCAGGGCTGGCCAGCAGGCACCCAGCAGATTCTTATACCTTCTACGTGGCAGCAGATGCCAGGCATGGCCATCCATAACCCTGGCCAGGCTGTGGTCTCTGACTCGCCCACGGTGGTCCCCCTCCCTGACAGCCAACAAACGTCGGGCTGGAGGTGGGTTTTGCCTGACGGGGGCCAATATTGTCATGCTGCAACTAAACAGAATTGCCGCCGTTCTACGCTGTAGAACCGAGAGATAAATGTGTGCAATGTTTTTTTTTTTCTGTTTCCCAGAGGTCGTCATGGTAGCCAGTACGATAGCGTCAACCAGCAGGACTCTGGTGCGGGACGTCACGCCTCCTCCCAAACCCAAAACACAGGGGCCGTCCTTTCTCGGCCCCAGCAGGGGAAGAGGAACAAGGCTCGACACGGCGACAGCAGAGCCAGGTCAGGCTATCTCGTGTCAAGCTCCACGCTTCTGAATTTAGCACTCCTCCCAGTACTCTGCTCTCTATCCACTTTCCCATGATGCAATCTGGGAGAGTCAGACTTACTGCCTAAAGCAGTAATTCTCAAAGTAGAGGTCAGGAGCAACCATGCTGGGTACGAGTAGCCATCACGCTAAAGATGGCTTATAATGTTTTAAATAATCATTTTCCAATGTATCTATTTTATTTATTCTATTTCTATTATTATCTTTAATAAAATGTGAATGCTTATGGTAGCTGTTTGATATTATGGTTATTTTGGTCAGATTGTTTGTGAGCTATGAACTTATTTTCCTGAGGCCCATGTCAAAACATGTGAGAATATATTACTGTATTTAGTACATATTGTGAGAGTTTTGTCTCCTTCTTCAGGCCTGTCTCGTCACTGCAGCCGGCTCCCACTGTGGTCCACAGCTCCTCTGCGGGTGACCATTCTCAGCCTATCGTCATCTCCGACACCCCTAGCCCTGCTGTCAGCATCATCACCATCCACAGTGACTCTGAGGATGACGATGACAGGAAGTTCCCTGCGGCCTGGTAGGTCTACATAAAAATAACACAAGTTAAGAGAAATAGTATCAGGTTGCAGCCTATGCACTCACACGCGTATCGTTTTAATAACTTACATGTGTTATAGTGTTACCTTCCTTAAATAGTCTAAATATTTTCTAAGCAAATGGTTTCAACATTTAATCAGAGGGGATATAATGCACATTTATAGAGTATATTATTATTGTGCAATGGTGAAACAAATTTTTTCCTCTTTCCTTAGCTCAACGGCAATGAGCCAGCGGACAAATGTCATCAGCTGTGTGACGGTACACGACTCCCACGACTCTGACTCATCGACCAGCAGCCCCCTAAGCCCCAAGGCCGGCTCACAACCTTCAAAGTCTCTGGCCGTCATCATGCCCTCTATGAAGAGCCAAGCTGGGGAGAGCTCAGTCCACAAAGGCCCCGCAGAGCCAGGTCCGCATGGGCACTACACCTTCCTGCTTTAGACCTGGGGGTTTCTTTCAATAGCATAATAACCCAATGGAAAATGTATGCGCATTATATTCAAAACAATGAAACTAAATAATATGAATAACAAAGCTTCTCAGAACTATGTACTGTATATTAAAATTGGGCATGGGGATTTTTTAGATCCAGATCTTTGGTTATATTGAATAGCGTTTTGGTTTATTGGTATATTATTTAGTATACATCATTCTAACTTCAACAACAAACCACCAAAAATTGGGACTTCTTAAAAGACAAAAGTATATCTTGTCTACTACAACGGACAACTCTAATTTCTACAGGTATAAATGCTGAATAAATTGTTTGGGGTTTTGTTGCACAGAGCAAGCTACAAGTGGTTCTGGAAAGTTCAAGAGGGGAACAGCTCAGCAGGTCGGCCGTTCAGGGGATTCAAGTAGCGAACACCATCAACGCACAGCATCCAGCAGACCTCAGCCACTTAACCTAAGTCAGGTAACAGCTCCCAAGACTGAAGCAGGTTTAAACATTGTACAGGCATCAAAGATGTTAATATTGTTCCACTGTCAATTGTGTTAGTGTGGAAAACAACAGATTGTCAAGCAAACATGATTGTGATTGTGATTGTGATTATGACTATATAGTGTAAAATGCATGCCAAGTGTGCAGTGGCCTTTTGGCATTAGGGGTTCTTGAGTAACTGTAAAAGTCGATGGACGTAACTAAACTAATGCGGCTCTGTCTCAGGTGCAACAGTCTGTGATGTCCCATGACCAATCAGGAAGCAGTAATTCTTTAAGGCAACAGCCAATTTACCCGCCTCCTGTCTCCTCCCACTCGTCCTACCGACTGCACGAGACGTCTCTGTTCAGCTCCACCCCCAACCTGTACGCTTACCCGGCCTCAGCTGCCTTGGCCTCCGTGTCCCAGGCTGTGGACCAGATGCAAGGAGGTTCGTCCCGCCACGTCAGGGCCAGCGGGGCTTACCCTTCCCTGGGGCTGCTCCAGAAAAACAGCAACCTGCCGCTGGGAGCTCACACTCAAGGGCCGTATGGCCACCATCACCACCAACAGCCACAGCAGCCGCAGGAGCCGCTGGGAGCTCAAGCTTTCCACCGCTCCAGCGCCACCTATCAGCGCAAACTCAACCAGTACCCCTACCTGTAGAAACGAGTAGAGAGCATTCTGGCACCGCATGAATACCAAATTAGAGAATAAATGGAGCACAACCCCCTTACAGGGGACCCTTATGGAAACTTTTAACCTTTTAAGAGAGCCTGACGTCACTAAGAGCATCCACCCTTTAGCATTTTCCCCTGTTGGTGCCTAGCATAAATTGCCCATTAATATTTCTCACCCAAATATTGTCTAACTTTAAAAAATGATGGCTGGACATTTTGGTTTGTGAGTTAATCACAGTCGGCTTGTCACAGTCGGCATAGTGCTAATGAGAAGCTAACTGGGAACTACATTACACATACTGCTACGAGGGGAGTGACATAACAGGCATCCATTACCAATTTTTAACCTTCCTACAGTTAGGTAGGAATTTTATGATAGGCTCTAACTGAGATTAAAATGCTAAAATGTGTGTCTTAAATCACTACAACAGTTCAGTCCAACTAAAAATGGAAATAGCTTTATTTCCATATTAATAATGGTCAGTTTTTAAAATTATATATATTACTATATTTTTAATTATGTTGCATAAAAACTGTGGAACATTAGTCTTAGCACTAACTGTTATGCTGCTGTCTATTATGATCGTGTGGAGGTTTTTTTTTGTAACTGAATATTCAGAATAGCTGTTTTATGTTCCATTTGTGTATACGCCGCACAACATTTTAGAATCATGTCTACACATTGTTGTGTGAATATGTTGTACGTTTCATCTATGATTGTCCTGTATGTATGTACGTTTAAGTTGTAGATACAATGTATTAAGCTATATACTGTACTGTAGACTGATGTGTTTTACTGTAAATTAGATCTTCACGTGTCATATATTATATTTTATCGGCCTATTAACTGGCTATTGACATAAACCATATTTAAATGTAGTGGCATAAAAATATACTGTACATTTCAGTGGACCATTTTCACGTGTCATAGCAGGGTAAACACCACTGCAGCACTATTTTTGATGGATCTGTTTGACGTAGGGATGCCAATGGTACCAGTCCCTGCTAATCATCACACCTAAATCAAAAATGAGTTTTATGATCTTCAGCTGTGTTTCCTTGCTATGACTATGTGCGAAAAAAGATCCATGCAGGTTATGCTATGGATTTCAATTGAGAACGTCACTTTCTTTTATTCCTAACGTACTGTATGTCTGCCTTATGTCTGAGTATCATTCCATTTGTGGACTACCAATGATATTCTTTAGTAGTGACAGTGCAATATTATTGTCATCTTATTTGTACAACAAATATATATAAGAAAAGTGCACAAAAGTCTTGTGAAGTAATGTATATTTTACACTAAAGTCTGATTGGATATCTCACATTGCACTGTAGAGGCAAAGCCTTTTAGATAACGTTTCCAAATGTAACATTCACAGTAATACCCATAAATTCACTGTGAATTGTCAAATGTGAAGATATCAAAAGAAATAATTGGTTTGGTAAACTGACACAATCCTGCTGTGATGTAAACATGGTTGTAAAGTGCTACATAATGTTAACCTGTATACACGCAATAAAATTTTAGAACAAATTGAATGCAGTTATTTAAATAATCAGAACTAGAAACCAATAAAACTAGATTGTAACTATACCCAATCAGGTCATTAAGAGTACAGCATCTAAAAAAAACGAATATAGTGGAAATAGCTTAACTATGACCGGCGGTCATTGTTTAGCTGTTTCTCTGTTGCTACTGTGTTGAGTTCCGAAGCTTAATCTGTTCCTTCAGTACGTTGTATTGTTTTGTGGCGCTATAATCAAAGTCAAGCTCGGCTCGTAGGCCTACTCAGCCTTCCCTCGTCTCCCCCGTGTCTCTCTCCTGTTCCGGCTCACCTCCAGAGCGTTACAAATACACAAAGTGAAATATTTCAAGCCTTTATTTGTTTTAATAGGCTATTGATATTTACGGTTTACAGCTCAGGAAAATCAAAAATCCAGTAACTCAATAAAGAATTTATAATACAGCAACGTCGACCTGAGAAAAGCTCTAATCAGCTAATAAAGTCAAGACTAAATTAACATACTTTTTAGAAGGTCGACGTTGCTGTATTATAAATTTTTTATTCTAAAATGTTGAGATACTAGATTTTGACTTACATGAGTTGAGTCGTAATAATCAATTAGATTAAAGAAGATTAAAACAAAAAAAGGTTAGAAATATTTAACTTAATGTCAATGAATCTAGAATATATGAAAGTTTCAATTTTTGAATTAAATTACAGAACATTTTCCACGATATTCAAATTTTTTGAGATGCACCTTGTAGTACAAATATTTTCTGGAATCAATAAGTGACAGAAAAGAAATATTTATTGTTTACAAGTAATTGCTATACATTTTATAAAGCTGTGTTGCATTCTATTATCATAAATCTTATCTTACAATTCAAATAGGATGAAGAACAGAGCAGACCATAGCAACAGCCAAATGAAGGTATGCATTCTACAGAGTTCCCTCTAGTTTACAGTGTACTGTTGAGTATGTGGGGGACATACTCCACATTACACTGTAGAACTAGAGGGAACTCTGTAGAATGCATACCGTCATCTATTCTGTACATGATCTTCCACAAAAGGGTAATCTAGATTTACACTATGAGCCAGTGATGATTAATCCTTCAAAACATTCCTGACTTGCGATTGTGATCCCCACTGCAATCTGATTGGTTTATCCGTGGCCTATGTCTTATCCTTTCACCAAATGTCACTGTAATCTAACTTTACACTTTTTTTAGATACAAAACTATCATTCCTCAACATAACCTCTTTGGCTGAGGTAATGACTATTAATGCAATATTCCTTATCTAAAAAAGACAAAAATCCAAATGCTCTTCCTATGAATGCTCCTAAAAACAGTGTTCTTCAGAATATGGTTCAAATGTAACATTGTTGTTCTAAGATGCAAATTCAATACTGACAGTCTGAATAGTCTGAATGATTTTCAGTATGCATGTAAATGTAGCTGGTATGCATTAACTAATGTAACATCTTTCTGACAAGAAAACTGTACATAGTTTATGATTCACAAATAAAATAACCATGACAAAAACATCTGAATGACAACCGCCTGGACTGGAATAAAGTGCAAACTGCATGATGATTCGACAAGCAACTAAAATCCAAATCATATGTCCTGAATAAGATGAACCATTAATTTTTTTACAAGAGCAAAGAGGACTTGGCACTCCAGATGAATCAAAACAAATGTTTTCAAAGTACACTATAACTTTACATATTTGAGTAAAACTACAGACTTACGGCCCAGTCCAAAATACATAGCTGATTTTACCAATTTAATACAACTTTACATATTTTGAGGTTATTTCAGTTCCATTTTCTTTTTTTTAAACAAATCAATAGGATCTTTCAGAGTAGCAGGACGGGTAATAACTTTAGGCATGGTCATGTATCAGGATTTGTTGACTTCACAAAACCAGTTTTGTTACACATCAACTGATTTTGTTCAAAATAGATAACAATATAGATGGTAACAATATATGTATTCTCAACCCTTTCAGCAGCATTGTGAAATACAGTGACTCACTATTTACACTGTACATCAGTACATCAGCAGCTCAAGGCATGAAATCTGAAAAGATGTACCGGTGGTGTGGTAGGCCTAAAAATTTATAGCCCCCCCCACACACACACACAAACACACACAACCTCTCCCCCCTCTTCTTCAGGGAGCAAAATATTCCCAAACCTAACATACACACGCGGCAAGTCCAACGGCAGACAGAAGGCAGACAGAAGGCAGACCAAGACGCAGGGTTAACTGAGAACACAGTCCAGAGACAAAAGGAGGGATATTTGATTGGCCTAAATTTCACTCAGCAGTAAGGGAGGCCCAGTAGGCTGGGAAGCCCAGTAGGCTCGGCTTTCAAGTTTAAAACGCAAATCATTTCACACTAGCATGTCCCATCCTTGAGTGGTTATCCCACCCCCCATCAGAAAAGACTGTCCCAGGAAACAGATGTAGTACGCCACCCCCTGTCTTGCTGGGGTGGGGGCAGAGGGGAAGCGAGAGAGGTTTTAAATAGGGCCAGGTGGTCTTTAGAACTCCTCGTGAACATTCCTAGCGTAGTCCATGAGCTTGCTGCCCGTGAAGTATTCGCTGTACTTCAGAATCTCCTCCAGCTCCAAGTTGTGGTTCTGGTTCTCGTCCGCCACCGCGATCATCTGCTTGGCCTCGTTGAGTGCGTTGTACTCGTTCATCGGGTCCATGTACTCCTGCACACCGCAACAGGAATACAAGTAAATTCTTTTTCACTTTAACACTAGAATTGCTATTTGCCACGTCATTGGACATTGTGTTTTTAAATAGTTAATTATTACATTTACAGCATTTAGCAGACGCTTTTATCCGCGACTTACAATTAGTACATTTTACATGGAGTAGATAGGGGTTAGGCATGTTGCTTAAGGATGCTTAAGGATGCTTAAGGATGCTTACAGGTAGGCCACCTCCGGGGATTGAACCCACGACCTTCCGGCTGGGAGTCCAACACCTAGACCACTAGGCTATCCTATTATTAAATAATTTCTGTCCTTCCGTGACTATTCCTAACCTAACTTGCCATTGAGCACACGTTGGCGTTGTTAGAATTTAAATGGTGCAGTAAACATATTTAGATCCATTTTTTTTCAATGTTTTTGCATATCCAAGACCCCCCCTTATATCCCTGCGATTCTCGCTGGTACCCACAGGTGCTAAGTGTTCTCGCTCTCCTTCGCTCAGCCCATTTCTGCATAATGGACACATTAGCGAAAACAATGAAAGAAAGAATTGAAACCGTTTGTAAAGATTTCGAGGCCGCGGCTGCCAAATTTACTTAGGGAAATTGAAAGGCCAAAGTGGCAGGCGGCCGGTGCACAACATGCTTTGCGTATGAGCTCTGTCTGACCCACATAAAGGCCAAGGCAGCGGAGCGTGTGGAAGCCTCCCCCCGTATTCCCGGCAAGACAGCTAGATCACAATTGGGGCATTTAGCAGACGCTTTTATCCAAAGCGACTTACAATTACATGGTGCTATTACATGGAGCACATAGGTTAGGCATCTTGCTCAAGGATGCTTACAGGTAGGCCACCTCTGGGGCTCGAACCTACAACCTTCCGGCTGGGAGTCCAAAACCCAGACCACTAGACTATCCTGCCCCCAGCAAGTGTACCTGCAACAAAACGAAGGAGAACTGTATGGCATGCAGTCGTTTTGTGTGCGGGACATGTTCATGGAAACCGCCAAAGATATGTGCTGACTACATGAGCTGACAGCGCTGGGATGGAACTTTCGGACATTGGACAAAACAGCTGCAGCGCAGGTCTTCACATTTCCCAGCAGAATTAGGCCTCGCTATATTTGTAAATAACGTTTGAAATATTTCAAATACTGTTTATAAGTCTGTTTTTTATTATGATTATTATTTTTTAGGAAGAAATGGCTATTGCAGTATTATTTATTATTATTTAAATAGGCTAAATAATAATAAAATAGTAAAAAAGTATAAAGTCTAAATAAAATAGTAGTCCGTAGTAGTATATACTCTGTAAAAGCCTATACAATAGAAAGCAATGGACTAAAACCCCAACCCCACACAAACCTGGGACATTGTAGCGTTGGAGAGCTGATGGGCCATTAGCGAGAACATGGGCCACTAGTTTGTTCGAGCCTTATCTATCTCTTTAATGCTGATCAGAAACAATTGTGACTGTAAGTCATTCTGTTAACAGCAGTAACTATGTCTGCTCCATAGCTCAGCTAGGTAGTGTTGCCCTACTACCGCACAAAATGATTAAAACTGTTGCCTTCTTTGTATTTTTTACACTGTTTGAACCTACCTCCAATTCCTCCATAGTGACAATTCCATTATGATCTGCATCAATTACTTCCTCAAACTCCTTCTTCCTCTCTCGAACCCAGTCATCGTCAATGTCCTGCGCCTGCTGGTTTTCAACAGTGCCCATGGGTAGGGAGATGAACTCCGACAGTGTCAGTTTCTTATCACCGTCCTGGTCTGCCAAAACATAATAAACACGTCTGCTTCACACTTGCAAATAAACAAATAGCAGGCCTACTCAAAACCCAAATTAGCAATCAAATAAACTCTTATGCCTCTTATAAGCACTATGAGGTTTGTCTTCACTTTTCTGTGATGCATCTATATCTGAAAAATGAAAAGGACACCATGGGTGATAAAGGTGTACATTATAATGATTCCATATGCTTGCCAACGGCTTAAATTCTCTGCAAAATTTGATGATGTGAAATAAGACAGAAAATGTACTGAAAGGTTACAACTCCTAAATTACATACAATTAGGCTCACGTTAATTTAGACAGTTTTGTCTAGCTATGAGTTGAAATTGGGTGGCGCTATGCTAAAAACTTTCTGACATCAGACATGAAAGTGCATATACTTTGGGTGACTAGTGATTCTAGCAAGCTCAAGACACACGATGGGGTAACCAGAACGTACCAAGGTCGCGTACAATCTCCTTGACCATGTATTTTAGCATTCCTCTGCTGTGCTCAGGGTGGAGGAAGGAGAGGAACTCCTCTTCGTTCAGCAGCTGGTTGGCGGGGGGGTTGTCCGCCTGAAACCAGCGGTCTTTCAGGCTCTCCAGCACCTCCTGAGCTGCAACGACCCCAGTCAAACATTAATGACAGGGAAGGATGTATTCACAGAAACATGTATGTTAGAAGCTAATCTGTGAAGATCTGACAAACCTCTAGCCAGGAATTGTAAAAAAATGCAGCCATGTGAAGCAGAGCCAGCCAGTTAGACCAGTGTGTTGTTTACACAGATATCAACTTCACATGTGCAGCTAGAGCTGTCGTGGGTAACACTGTCGTATGCGCTACAACGGACGTTTTTTGTGTGTGACAAATTACTTTTCCCATCTCTCCCAACAGTGACCATTGTTTTTTACCAAAATCTGATCAAACAATTTAGTTTAGAGTTCTGGCGATAGCCATTGCCAAGTCTCCATAGATTATGTAATTGTACTCACTGTAAGTAGCTTTGGATAAAAGCGTCTGCTAAATGACCCAATTGTGATTATTTGTGAAACAGGGTCATCAAAAAAAAATAAAAATAAATACAAATATCCGCCTGAAACAGGTCCCTACGAAATTTGTAATACAAGCGCTGCTAAAAATGTAAAACTAAATATTCCAGCCAGGACATAGCTGAATTGTATTGTTTTTAGAGAAAATTTATACATATAGCCAATTTTTTTGTAGTGGCAGGTTTTTGCCATCTCTTGTAGTTGGCTTTTCTATTATTGTATCTATTATTCCTGACCTAAGGTTTGAAGGCAAAGCAATACATTTCCAAAGTCTTAAACAGCAGTTATCCACTCACAGTTTAGATATTACTTTTTTGTGTACTTACTCTCCTCATCCATCTTTATATCTTCATTATTTTTCATTTTCTCAGCAACTTCTTTCTCATTGAATCCTTTGCTGGCTAGAAACTTGACTCTGTATTCATCCCAGGTCACGTGGCCTACAGGAAATTAACAATTTAGGTTTTAAGTTGCCTGTGAAGACAGCTAGGAACAGTTGCAACACAATATTACTCTTATTACACTGATAATAAAAAACGGAACTGAAAATTCTCAGTCTATATATTATGCTCCTAAAACAAGAATATTATCGACATATTCCACACATTTGTAACAAGGCCTCATTCTAAATATAACAAAGTTTTCAAATTTGGATTATTGCCATATTAATGCTGTAATGCAAACCTGACCACAAGCCAATACTTCCTCTAATAAAAAGCACACAAGCTTTATAAATATTGACTTGATGAAAAATATCTGCTGTGTGTGATGAAATGAATGTAAAAGACTGCACTCTCTAACCGTCTCCATCTGGGTCAACAGCACGGAAGCTCAGCTTGTTCTCCTTGACAGCCTCCTGAAAGTGTTCTTCTGTCTTCTCCATGATCCATCGCTGCATTTCCTTGGCACTCACACTCCTGTCCTTGTTAAAATCAACTCTGAAATAATAATTTTTTTAAAACGTGTTTATTACCGGTATGCATTTAAAAAAAAAATAAAGGGACATTTCAAGATTTGGGTCTAATAGCTGTGTGAGTGGCTGGTACACAAACCCTTTAGTGCTCAATTGTGTTTAATCATCAATAGTGAGCAGGGCAGGAATTTAGGGATTCTATAAGTCAATGCAGGTGTGTCTCTTACATATTACCAGAAGCCGCTGTTAAAATGTGCCTAGCACCAATACTTTTAAGACATCCATTCTGCTACCATACAAGGTAGATCTGTGAGTGTTTGTCGAACCGCTGGCTTCCTGCGACAGAATTTTTGTCAAGTCACAAGAGGATTAGTTTAAAAGATATGGACTGCACTTTGGTCTAATGTATATCGTCTTTTTAGCTATAATAATAATAATAATAATAATAATAATAACAACAACAACAACAACACACAGCTGTGCAACTACAGTAGATGTATGTATGCATCACAGATGTACTTTACCCTATGCATACCTCCTATGACTCATGTTTTTTTTTTTAATTGTTCAAAACTTGGTCAGCCATAACCTTACACATGCATGTACTATGTAGGTTAAGAAATGCGGAGTACAGTAGCTTGTCCAAGTAGACAATGAAGTGTAATGCTTCATTGGTTTCGAAATAGGATAAATGACATTAAGCAACATAGCTAGGTCTCAAGGACCTTACAAAAAAAGAAGATACTGTGCAAGGTTAATAAAATTGATTATTTACAATATATATTAAGTAAATGTGTGTTGTTAGCAACAAAACCACACTGGTCTGACCGGCTGGCTCTGTTTCATGTGAAACAAAACCAGCCGGCTCTGCATGGCAAAGGGTCTGTCAGTACTTCACAAATCAGCTTCTAACATACACAGTAAGGAGTACTGCCTGCTGTATAATAACTTGTCTTACTTGCTAAAAATGTCAATTAGTTTCTTCCGGTTCCTCCTTGGCTCAGAGTCTTCTTCAAACTCTTCAATGTCTTTACCCAGGAATACTTCCTGATGGAAATCCTTGTTGAGGTGGCCGTCCATTTCCATTTTTAAACCATTCAGGTGGTCCGGGGGCAGAATCTCATTCTCGTCTTTGTTGCCTGGGCTCTTCTCTTTAAACACTGATATGTTGGCTGGCCGCGCATGAACGTCCATTGTGTAGAGAAGGACACAAAAAAGCATGGACACAACCAGGAGATGTCTGCAACGCACACGCCTCAAAACAGACATGATGCTCTGCTGCTGCTACCCAGACGTGCTAAGAAAGGATGGGGGACATATAAGATTATGAAATTACCAACCTAGATTAACTATCGTACTTGCAAGTTATACCATATGGTTACGTGTTATTGTTGTGACGGAGATCAGGGTACTAACGTTAACCGGTCCGGATGCGATTATTAGACGAAACGTTTAGTAAGTTTAGTGAACTTGAACTACTGTACAGGTTTTTTTAAAGACGTTCGCTACATTTTAGTTGTATTTTAGTTTCACTGCGTTTTATCAGCCACGCAAAAGATATCGTAAAATGCGTATTGAACACACCCTCTATTTATGTATAGTATAGCCTACGTCATGTTATGGGTCTCAATTCATTTTACATCAATAAATGCGAATTAACACAAGGATTAGCGCCTATGACATAACATTGAATATTACAGGCGTATTAACTTAGCTGAGCAGCACCAGACAATGATTTAATAGATGTGTCAAGCTACCAAAGTGGTTAGCACACATGCTAACGGCAATTAGGTTTGCTATATAGAATGTAAAGCAGCGGATGTGTATAGCGAAGCATTACAAACCTTTATTGGACCAAACTGAATTCTAGAATATATACTTCAATACGGTTCAGTCAATATATGAAGGTTAACGCTGCTAACTAGAAGTGCTAGCCAACTAACGTTAGCTGCTGTTTCCGAGTTGTCGTCAGCGGTCACTCAGAAAAAAGCCAGCAGCGCGAGCTGTCAGATTCCAAATAGTTACTTCCTGTACACGTGGCTAATCTGCAACATTGGGCGAATTCACCAATTACAAAAACTGAAACCCCCGAACAAAATAAGAAACGGTGGATTGCAAAACCTCGTCCAGTGCCAACAACTAGTGATTATAGACCCAAGTAGTTGCTGTTGGCTGCGTGTACACTGTCAGACGGAGCCAGACCAGAACGATGATGGGTAAAGTTGGGAGCCATAATGGGAAGGTCAATTTTTTTCTCTAAAATATATAGCCGCTGGGTGGCACTGTTCTCTTAAGTAATTTTCATTCAAGAGAGAACTGTCACCATGATACCCATGGCTTTAGACAAACTTGCACTTTTTAACTGGTCTATTCTACCACCATTTATTGGGCAAAATGTTATTTATCTGAGCATAATAATAAAGAGAGATGTCAAAATTGTTCTAGTAGATCTAGAGCAACACATTACAATATATATAAAAATATTTTATTATATATGGAAAATAAAGGTGGTAAAGCCGTACCATATGGCGATAACATTTGTCCATATTAATTATACTATTTGTCCACAGTATATAAACCTTATACAACCTTTAAGTACATTTTAGAAAATTCAGATACACATTCTCTGTACAACATGTAGCTCATGTAGTATTCATACTTTTGCAGTCCTGGAAATATCAAATAATCTGAAATATACAATTGCTTGGAACTAAACACAGGAGTAGATTAATATTGAGTTCAAATGTCAGACATTGCACTCACAAAGAATTTCTTTGATTTGAGTTGAGGATTTCACCTATGAGATAAAACAGAACAACACAGTGGGTTTGCCAATTCTACTTATGAAAAAGACACCAGGGTGAGAGAGAACAATCATGAGGGGTTGAGCTAGAGAGGGACAGAGGGAGAGAGAGAGAGAGGAGGGAGAAGGGGTTATGATAAAACTCCACTGAGTCCTCCTGTATACTCAGTCAGACAGCAAAAGCTAGCAGGACCAGAGGGAGCACAACAAAGTATTGGAAAGGGGACCTACCACACACTCAAACAAACTGGGCTTTCTGAAATGAAATTGCGCGTGGTCTTTGGACGTGCATGACTCGTAGTGACAGTCAACAGAGACGACCTGAGTTGTTTTGACCAGGGGCAGGAAAGCAAATCGCTGCCCATAAAAATCTCGCTGTTTTATATTTTGTTCTACCAGTGAGGAGCCAGTAAGCTCTTTTGAGGAAAATTAGAAAGTCCAACACAAGACCAAAGCTAGACATTATTCTATTTCTTTTGGAATTTTTGACTCTCCTCCGCTGAGGAAGGACAGACGGTTGTTTAAATGCTGAACTGCAACTTCTAAGGAGAACCATACTGGATTTTGGACTTTTGGATTTTGTTTTCGGTGCCACTTTGTGAGGACTATATATTGCTCAGTGTGAGAGAAAGCAGGGAAGAGGGGTAATACAGAATATCACTCTCCATCTATATCCCAGGGCTCAACCACCCACCATCAGCTTTGGGTGCCCCTCCTCTCCACTTCTAACTTTGGCCCTCGTGCAACCCCCAACCCCCAACCCCCCCACCCCCAGCCCCAGCCCCAGCCACCCACCAAAACATCCCACCCCACCCCACCCCACTCCACCCCTTACCCCCCAACAGAGCAGAAAGCGTGAAAAATCTCACTAATGGGTTTATTTGCTGTCAGATCCGCGGCGATCTGTCGTTCCCCAGGACCATTCCGCTTGACACATTTCATAGTTGAGTAAGCCTCCTGGCTTTCTGAACGAAGTTAACAGTTCCCCGGCAACATTCTGCTGGCTGAGAGCTCATCAAAGGAAGCGCAGAAGTAGCGGCAGTCTGTCTTGACAGCCCCTTAGGACTGGGAGTCCCCGAAGAAGCTCCAATCCTCCACTGCCGTTTTGCCCCTGGGGCTGGGTCTCCATCCAGTAAACGCTCCATCCTCTGGTCAAGACCTAAACCCCCAAGATCAAGCCGTCCTTGAAGATTCGGGGGGTTGTTTTTGTTTTGGATCCCAAAGGCAGTTTGAAGATGTGGTGCGGACCTGGACCGTTAGCAGTGGTGGCTGCAGTTTTCTGGACTCAGTGTGTGCTGTTGGATGGGGTTGATGCCAAGAAGGATCGAAAGAGGCCAAAGGAGCCCGCTCCACAACACACAGAGACACCGCACAACACAACTCTCTCCAACAGCGAGGAGGTCGGAGGGAGCAAGGTAGTAACTGACATGCAAATAGCTATTCCAATGAAATGTAGGGTATTTCAGGCTACTACATAGGGAATATGACATCTGAGCTACTTCAATATTGTGCTAATTCAACAGAGGATTGCATTTGTTACAACTGGAATGCGTTTCTCAAGCAGTGTTCTTTATAATGTGTCTTTTCAGAATGCATGGTACTCAGAGCTAATACGTGACAGAAGACAAGACAGGTGTGCCCTGCCAGGTTAATCCTCAGCTAGTCCGACAGCCAGAACTGTGTGAAACATTAAATGGATGACTTCCTGAAGAATGCTAGGAATGTGGTCATCTAAAGGTTGATCAATGGATCAATTAGTCCGCACAACGGGGGTCTGTCACCCATTTTCCAGCCTATCAGATATAAATAACGCTTGTATTAACTGTAAACACGAAATGTGATAAGATAGGATAAGACAAGATAAGATAAGATAACAGAATCATTACTGGTGGCACATTTTGAGTAGTTTCCGATGGGATATTTGTTTTACTTTCAGCCCACCCACTGTGGTGGTATTCCCATACATTTCTCTCTTTGTATACATCCATTGCCTTCAGGCAGTACCAGGAAATCTTTCAAGATTCCTGACGATGTCTTCGTTTGACTTTTTTTCGTAACCAAGCAGTGAGGTCCTCTCTGTATCTTTAAGAATGCATTGTGACTGGTTGTTGCCTGGTGCTGTTTATTTGACTTAGTTGGCCCTGTAAAAGCAGAGACTATGAAGAATGAGCTCTTAAAATCAGACCCTGTTGGGATTTCATTTGGTCTCTCCCATTCCACAGGGAGTGGGATGTCTTGCTGTCTTCACTGGCCTCTGAGGTCCACCATAGGCGCACTGCCATGATGTAATTCCTGGGAAAGTTAGGTGGGCAGATATTTAAAGACCTTTGGCTATGCTGTTCCCAGCCCATTGATTCTGTCATTCACAGGCGCAGTCTGACTCCGCTGTGTCTGGGACATCCGATAGGGGCGGTGCGGCCCCAAAAAACTGGGGCAGCGTGCCGTGTAAGCCCCTCACAAAGCCCCATAGAAAGGGTCCTGAAAGAGAACACCTCAGTGAGGATTAGTCCTCTGTGACCCCCCCCCCCCCCCCTTCACTTACATTCTTTTCATCTCATCTCCCACAATCTGAGGGTAATGACATAATCATTCTTAAGACAGTTTTATTACCGATAGTGTGTCTGCCAGCTACTGTCACATCTGATGAGGATCTGGGCTTTAAACTTGGCCTCTAAGGTTAGGAAGTGCTTGCGTTCAGGGTTGCAAAATGCACAGCATCTTGATGGTACCACTCTGAAAAGAAGATAAATGTGCCACAAACCATGTAAGTGGAGCATTTGCTTTTTCCGGGTTATTTTCTAAGTTTATCCCATTACGCATATGTAGCTTCTGTGTGATGGAGAAAACAACGCAATCATTTGAGCTGACTTGGCGGGATCCTTGTATTCTTAACAAGCCAAGAATTGACACTCCAAAAAATTTTTCCTTGTTCCCCGTAGAAACAGTGAAAAGTCTTCTTATGATGGCATTAATTTTCTATCTGGCAAAGTCCCCATGGCGGCTGTTGGCAGATAGCACTAGCATTTGGCATTCCATAAGAGATTTTCCATTTGAAATTGATCACAATATTGAGGTGCGGAGTTATGCAGTGGGGTTGGGAGTGGGATTTTTATGAGATGATATCTTTGGAGCTGAATTCAAACAACTGCAAATATGGGGCTGTATGGCATGGTATATTCTATCCCTTGAGATGAATCATTTACACATAATGACATGAGGGAATCAAAACCTACAAAACATGTATCATGCATTTCTCGTCTATGAGAAACATTGCAGAGGGGCTATATTTAAAGGTACACTCCTCGATTGGTGTCAGCAATTGTCCTTGTAGTTTAAACCAGTGTGTGGCTGGCACTCCTCTCTACTCCTCTCCCCACTCACACTCCTGTCCTGTTCAAATCAAAGGTTTTTAAAAGGACACTCCCAGAAAGGTCCCTTGTGAGTGAGTGACTGGCACCGGTCCCTACTCCTCTCCCCAGAGAACGCCAAGGCATAAACCCTTATCTACCCCCCTCCTATTCCGACAGTCACAAACAATTTTGTTTGTGATTATGTTGGAAAATATAAACAGCGAGCTGGGGTGGCGGGTTTAAGTTATGGGGGTGCCACAACGCATTCAAGGAGTGCATCTCCTTCAAACCTTATTTCACTCCTCCTACTAAAGAGGAGAGGAATCTGTCATGGTTGAGAGCAACGAGGGGCCTGCGGTGGCTATAATTGAAGGAGTCATGTCAAACATCACGCCTTGAGTGTTGAGTAATGGCTGAGTTTTGCCCAAGGGAAGGGTTTTCGGTTCTCCTCATTCATCCCCAGTGATGATTAATGAAGCTGTGTGTGGGACCTCGAGGATTTACTCTAAACCAGTGGATCGCAACCTGCAGATTGAGACTCCTCGCAGATCACAAGAGGTTTTCGGTGGGTCACAAACTGATTTATGGTATGGGAAAATATGTATTTCAAACATGACACTTTTTGTGTAACGTTTGTGATAAATAAGGGGTTTTATGTGTGTGAGAAAATGTGTACAGTATTTACATTCTCAGGCCTTATCCAATATAGCAAAATCAGTCGTAATAGCTGAAGTATAGGCTTTGCCTGCTGACAAGTATGCATCCCTTTTGTGTTTGGGAGTCATAAGCTAGATATAAGTCAAGAGCCAAGGCCCTGTTCACTTGAGAAAAATCCTGCTGGTCCCACAGGAAATAGGACCACATTGGAAAGACACGCCTATTACACAACAGATGGTTTAGACCATCCATACCCTTGAATTTCTATGCTATTGAAAGGTGTCCGAGTTCAAGGGCCATGCTTATTTAACTTGGTATAATTAATGAGTGAACTCATCCAACTTTTGTCATTACATCTGAAATCTGCAAGTAAAATAAAGGATGATATTCCATTTGCAGCCCATTTTAAGAGCCAAACGTTCTGGGTCTGTTTTATTTAGAATTCATCTCATTTAATAACTTCAGATTAATGCTAGATTTATGGAAATCCCTTAATCTTGCCTGATTCTTATCATGTGCTGATCATGTTCCTTTGATTTACATTGGAGTTCTGCAACACAATTCTACTTTACTTTTACAATATGGGTCAAGTATGGTTTCAGCAGAGACAGCTAGTACTAGTTAGGCATAATAGCATGGCTTGTTTATTATTTAACTTTCCATGAATATGCTATTTTTAGGTTCCTCATTCTATGCATGCTTGTTTGCACCGTTTCTTCAAAATACAGCATTTAGAGTTCAGAATTCTACTATCGCCCAAAATGAATGGTAAATAAATATGGGCTGTCATCAACTGCTTGTTTGTTTAGAATTTACATGATGTATTTTACCTTTTAGCTAAATGATAGGTGACACTGTTGTTTTATAATTCCTATAATTAGTGCTAAGCTTCCAATTTCTTCAAATATTTGAATTATAACCACATAGGTATACAGACTACTTACATAATAAGATCTCCACTACAGGAAACATGAACCATCTATGTACTTATGTGGGAAAGATGACAGCCACAAATGAATCACATAAAATGTAGAGTGTCTAATGACGCCCTACCTCTCCTTATATTCTGCTCAAAGCTAAACCACGGGGCATACCTGTACCTGATCTGCAACTGGATCCACAACGCATTTCAACAGCTCATTTTACCTACCATGGGGAAAATGAGCACTCGCTCTAATTTCCAAACTATAATTTGTACACAAAACAGATGTGACACAGCAATCAGTTTCGTTCAGATTATTGACTTTTTATGTGAGAAAGTCAAGATTTTTTGTTCTCACGCAATGAATGCATGCACATAATTTATGCCTGTTAAGAGAACACAAATCTTATTGGAAAAACAAAACCTTGAAGTGTTCCCGTATACCACACATTCAGCAGCATACTCATCATAATTTCAGTGTTACACAATAAAATAAAACATATTCCTCAGAAAATTGTTAAAACAAACTATTAACTGTGTCATCCTCATAAATGTGATATGTCACTGTTTTCGTGTGCGGTGCTCACCAGTTGAGTAATAATACACAAGAGGGGGGCCGAGTCAGTAATTGCATGCCTAAAGGGACACTACTCGATTTGTGTTAAGAATCGCACCTGTGGTTGAAACTCCACACCTGAGTGCTGAGTGACTGGCACTTCTCTCTACTCCCCCCTTACAAATCTCCAAGGCTCACACAGTTATATACCCCTCCCCCTACAGCCACACGCAAGCCCTTTCATGAACAGTTATCTTTCAAAACCTACACAGGGAGCCGTGGCGGAAATTTGGTGTTTTGTGCAGTGTGCCTATAACTTATTGGCAGTAACCCCTCAAGCCAGTCTGTGTGTATGAGGTGCACCAGTGAGGAACACAGGGGTGGAGTCATGATACATATTACCCAGGTATCCCTGATCCTAAACAGCCCACACCTTGGGGATCCCTTCTCCTGGTATGGGATAGGCTGAGCATTAGGTGTCAGCCATGCATGGATGAATGTAAAAATACGGGATTACGGAAGCCTCTCCATCATTCTTTCCAACCATAACTTAATATGTCTTAAACATTCCCAACAGCAGCCTGCATCAGCCGCTAGTATTTAGTCGAATAGGCGTAATGCCTCGTATGGATGGTTTCAGGGGATTGAAAGAACAAACACAGAGAACACAGTTGTTCAAATAGTATGGTTCAACTCCTACAAATGAAGAATTTAGGGGGCTGTCTGTGATGGTGTAGAGTATTACTATCAGTTGCGGCCCTGGAGACAAGTTTTAACAGTTGTGTTTGTGGTGGCCAGTTGCCCTAGGGAAATATTTTCCTATTTTATTGCCTCAAATAAATTCTAGCAAATTTTCCCAAACTCCATAACAAACAGACTTAGAGCAATGAATGTTATTCATCCAGACCCAAAGCTACTCTTTACTGAGTAATGTGATCTCATAAGATAATCGATTCAACAGAATGTTGCATTGTATTTTATAAAGCCATAAAACTAATTACTGCATTTCTTTTGACACGTTTATGAGATTTCATCACAATCTAGAGGTGTATCCTTTAAATTAAAAAAATTAAAAAAAAATAAAATTCACTTCTTTCTACTCTGTTAGATCAGCTCTAAGATTTTTAAGCACTTTGCAGTTTAGCAATTATTGACTGTTTTGAGGAGCGAATGATAAACCTTTGAGTAATGTTGTGCAAATACATAGGTAAAGTAACCTTGTTACATGATGCTGTCCTTATTCTAGGAGAATGTTATCTGCTTGCAAAAACTGGTGGTTAACCAGTTCAACTATTGACAAATTTACTAATTGTATGTCGCTTTTGATAAAAGCGTCTGCTAAATGCTGTATATGTAAATGTAAAAATAGGCTAACCGTGCTATGTCCCCATCACTGAAGAAAAACACTGTCAGGGATTAATGATTCCCACCTTTAGCGTATTTGACACATTCAGCTAGCCCACACTGGAATGTTACACTTACTGACAGACACATCCATTTTGAGGCACTCACAAAACAGCGGTGATCAAAGCCAGGGAACCCGCGTTGTTCATAAGCTATCAGATTGATACCTTGGGTGGCTCACATCCTACTTTGTTTGTGAGTCATACGTGTTGATACAGAGTTACTGTATGCGACCGACGCCTTAGTTCACTTTACTCCGCAGACGATAGCAGTGAGTGAGGGATTTAACTTTGCTGACATGTTTTACTCTGTCAACGGGAAATATGGCTTTCCCGTCTCCGCTGCTCTGGGTCCTTTTGAAGTTCTTTGCCGGGGTAAAAGATTCACCTGGATACAATGAATCCCAATTTCTTGGCAAGCTGTGTGAGCCACCTCCTATCTCGTATCATAACGCACGTTGAACGCATGCTGAAATACCTGCTAAACTGTGGCACAGGGCGAACTCTGCATAACAGAGATGCTTCAGCATTCATAACTTAATGATTAAAGCTGATGATTACATGATTTGTTTAGTGATTTGCTATTATGTATCATACAAATGAACGTAATAATTACCTCGCTCATAAAGGTTGACTTTCCAGAGCACAGAGCATGCCTTGAGGGCATGCTTTTTAATGGTTTAATTACAATGCCGTGTGCAGCCTCGAGTGTACGGCAGATTTCCTGTCAATGATCTGCATGGCTTTTTTATTCGCATGTAGGGAATTGGTAAGAGATATAATTATTAGTCGCATGTGTGGGCCAGACCTGCGCTCCTTGACATGTCTAAAAAAGCCGACATTAGCCTGTGACATAAACACGAGGAGAGATGTGAGGTTTTGACTTTCTTCGGATTAGCATGCAGGGCCAGAGCCTTTGTTTTCTCACCGGCTGTCAGTGTTGGGCGCCCATCAACTGAATCATGCAGACCTGTCTAAGAGGCGGCTGCGCGCTGATGAATCACATCACTATTTGACAGACACATTCAACATTAATCCCAGTGGAAATATACTCCAGTTGCCACAGGCCTGAAATAGTGGCAGCCTACTCCCCCCTCCCCCCCACTCACCCACCGAGTCATTATTGTGTAAATACATACATCTTCCACAGTAGGTATGCTAATGAACAACAGAATACTCACATGGCAGGGGAGCAAAACTTTGTCTACAAGTTGACCAGTTTTAAGGTCCCTCTTTTATCTCCTGCCAGACCTCAGAATCACAACAGCACACAGACACAGCCAACATGCAAGGGGCCCATTTGCCTCTTAAGTTGTTTATTTTGTCTACTGTCATAGAGAAATGGAGAGAGAAAATTGTGTTGCAAACCCAAAATATGAGTACATTTTTTATATTGGAAAGACAAACAAGGACTCACTTTGTTGCGGGGGAACAAGGGGCAAGTCTTTCTCAGAAAAGAAAGGGGCATGTTAGTTTTGCAGATAAGTGATCCATGTCATGATGCCAAACCTAAACAAATTCCATTTCAGACAGCTCACCTCCATGGATCGTCTTTATCTCCTTTTCTATCTCAACCACAGTCACTTGACGAAGGGTGAGGGTAGACTGAAGTCATTCACGTTAACCGAAATGTATATAGCTCAACAGTTTTTCAAACTTTTTGAGTCCCAACCCAAGAAAAGAGGTTATTCAAAGCTCACCTGCATGGGTGGGGTCGCAAGCTATGAACCACCATGGACACACAAAAATATATAAATATATTATTTTAAAATATCAAACTATAATAAAAAATATAAGCAATATTGTCACAATAGTAATAATCATAATCATTATTATAACACATATAATACAATATTATAACATTAAATTAACATGACCCTGGAAAAGCATTTTGCAACCAGTCGGGGGGTCCCCACACCATGCTGGTAACCACTAATATAGTTTGACATTTTACCCAAACAACAGTACAAGTGATGGGAGTACTATCTTAAAAGTTTGCTTTACAAGTCTTCCTGGAGTGTGTCAGTGTATCTCCCAGTTATCTCCCTAACACATCGCTATTTGACTTTCTCTTATACAGTAATTCATTACAGCAAAGTTATGTAAGGATAAACTGGGTTAGGAAATAGACCATCATAAATACTCTTTGTTGGCCCTCATGTTGTGTGCACACACATCTGTTATCTAATGTATTAATTCAATCAATACATCACTCACATGCTACACTGTTTATACATTAGAAAAACAAAACAAACTTGATGGCTGGTATGTATTTAAGTATGGGGGAAAGTATTCCCATTTTGAAATGTTGTTGTAGACTAATTGAGGTCTGCAAGCCACATAATCTACATCACATACACATGGACAGACTCATTTTTTCAGCAGTTTGCTCATGGAAATTTTGTGTTGAAAAAAAATCACTTGAGAAGTTTTGTTTATGTTCGTCTGAGACTATGGGGCAAATAAGAACTGACGTGACACCTGAGTGAATTATCTGGAATGAAAAAATAAGCAAAAAAGTTAACCATTTGGAGAGAAAGAGTGACTGGCAATAGGACAGACTAGAATGCATTATTCCTTTTTAAGAAATAACAGTGGACTGGGCAGGACAGAAAGAGGTTTCACAGTGTGACCTGCCTTGATGTTTGGCAGCATTTAATAGTATCTTAGGGCAGGACTTTCCAATGATGGTTTTCAAGCAGAAATTATGACTCATTGAATTTAGTTAGGCACAATACTTTGCATTGTGGCCCACTAGGCAAAATGGTCCCAAACTAAAATATCTGATGACTTGTGCAATTAGCTCTATTTGAGAAACTCACATTCTAAATAAAGCACACAGTTTGGTAGCTTTACAGAAAATGACATGTTGATGATATATTAGGTTATAATAATTAATGTAATTGATCTAGTTTCACTATAATTATAGTATGCTCATGTTTATAATCTAGTCCTATTTTAATCCTTGAAAATTGTGTTTGAAATCATAAAATATCATAATCTCTACACCTCCCCCTACTGCCACAGGGGCTTTTGTGCCCAGTTGTGTTTTAAAACATAAACAGTGAGCTGGAAGAAAAATTGTGGTTACTGGGCTACCATAACGCAATTGAGGAGTGTACCTTTAAAATGTAATAATTAAAATCACAGATTGAAGTATACATGTGTCATCTTTCCTGTCACAGATTTCTGACAACCAGAGAGTGGACCCTTTTGGGTCATGGATGGACTTTGTCAAAAGACCTGTAGGAAACTTTGGAAAATGTCGCAAACGGAGACGACCCCTGGTAAACTAAGTTTAGCATCGTAGAACTATCTTGTAATAAACGTTTCATTACAGTGCGATAATGTTCTCTAATCTTGTCAATTTCCTTCTGTGCTAGCCTGGTCCACCTGGTCCACCTGGTCCCCCTGGCCCCCAGGGACCTCCTGGCTCCCCTGGGGCCGAGGTCACTCAGGAGGTTCTTCTGCAGGAGTTCAAGGAGATGATAAAAGGTACGTACCTGAACAGGGCAACCCTAAAACCGGTTCTCATTTCTATGCTAACATCAAGTATGTTCCTCAAGCTCCAATATGCTCACCTTCATTCACTCTACACTGTAAAAAATTAATTGTGATTTGTTAATTTGATGCTATACATTGTTGTCTTAAACTGTTTTTGTTTTGTCACATATTTATATACAACCCTTGAATAAATTTGAATAAACTAGTTGAATAAATTGTTGACTGGAATACATTTTAACCAGTTAAATAATCCCAAAACTTTTTTTTACAAGCGTGATTCAAATTATATTTTACCCAATTTTGAATGTTAATTCATTTATTTCATTACATTATTTCATTCATTGCCAAAGAATATCCTGCGCACTCCAGCCGGTGCTCAGCTACGGCAGAGCTGGCTGGACCGTCCGATGTGATGACCTGTTGCATGTTTCTATTAAGGGGCTACAGAGAGGAGAGCCACAATGTTGGATAGACAGGCCAACCCCAGCCAGCTACCCACGGCTCTCCTCACGCTGGAGGGGATGACCTCCTATCGGCGGATATCGGAGGCCTTCCACTGCAAGCTAAAAGGACCCGTGGTGGTCGACAAGAAAACCCTGGTGGAGCTCCAGAACTTTCAGACGGTATGTTTGTTTGAAGCAGTGGAAACTATTTCTGAGCTCCTACACACTCCCATTATTGGCCCTCGGGCTGAAAAAGCCAATGTTTGGCTTATCCTCTGTACACAGTTATCTGCTTTGTTCTAGATCCATCGGCTTTTCTTTGTTGACCATGTTTGAGAGAAAATGTGTCAGTTTGTATGGGGGGAATTATGTGAGGATCATTCCATCACTGTTGACCGGCACCCGTACTAGGCTACTGGCGGCTTAGACGGGCTCTTTGGTCAGAAATATCTCCTTTTTTCAATCCACCACACCACTCTCCAGGCTGCATACACAGATATCCCACCTCTCCCGGAAGTTCCGGGAGTCTCTCACATATTGATAGTGGCTCCCTGACGCCCGCAAATTATAAACAATGTCCCGGAAATCTATTTTTTTGAGAGCGAGCGAGAGAGTAAGTGACAGACATAGCAAAATAATTAGAGACAGCATCCTGATTGGTCTCTCTCTGTAAGTAAGTGTGTATGTGTGTGTGTGTAAATAGTTTCAATATGTGATCAAATAAATTTTTGTGTTCTTTCATAATCAAATGTCCTTTATTCATACATCCCTGAAATGCGTTTTTGCAGGGTGGGATGTCTTCATACAAAAGGCACTCTGTCTGGGACTTGGAATAAAGTGTGGAGAGGACAGAAATAGACACTGTTTTAAACAGCATGCTGTAGTGGAAGAACTATTGACCATTGGGACGGGGCTGAGAAGGCAAGAGGAGGGTGATTCAAGCCCCAGTTCAACATGCTAATTCAGCACTATGTTGCTATAGTGTTAAACATGGCCGTTACACCTACTGTACATGTTGTTCAGAGAGTCACTAATGAAGGTAGACAGATGTGGGATGATACAAAGTAAAACAGGGCTGAAATGTTAAACTCTCAGATGCCAGAGAGAGAAAGAATTAACCCTTGTATCCATGTAGCATTATGCTAGAAGTAGCACTAAGTTAGTGTTGTTGTACAGAGCTATATTGACAACTAAACATTGTCTGTTCCATTTTCCTGTTCTTTCAGCCTCCGGCTAAAGGAGCCTTCCTCAGGGGGTCAGGAATGGACCAGTCTACTGGCCGCTTCACAGCTCCCATCACAGGGATATACCAGTTCTCTGCTAATGTTCACATTGGTAAATCATACGTAGCTAATAAGCATGATAACATAATAGTGGGATAAAAAGCAAATTTCACTCTGGGTTTTGAATCTACAAGATTGCATCTTCCAGTCTACACATAGGTCATTTTGCAGTTTGCACCAGTTGCAACAGATACTGTAACAGCAGATAAAAAAGGTTCATGGAAAGGCATTCATGAGTTGGAAATGGGCTGAATCACTATAGCATTACTTCACTGTGTGATACATGCCAGCAAAATGGACATTTATTTAAGTGAAAATGTTCTAGTTTCTAGCTTTATGTCGTATTCAAGTCTTATCTTATAGTACAGTAGCTGTGTGGCTGTTTTCTGTCTTCTACACTGTATTTACAGGTGTTTTTCTGTTTTCAGACCACAATGAGGTAAAAAAGAGCAAGAGTCAGCTGAAAGCAAGGGACAATGTCAGGGTACTGATCTGTATTGAGTCCCTCTGCCACAGATACACGTGAGTAAGACCAGGTTAAATGGTTTGCAGATGATTGTACTCTAAACCAAGACTGAAACACATCTTGCCTAGCATATTTCTGTCACCTTGGTTACACTTTACCCACGTGGTTTTCATTGGTTATGCCTTCAATAACACATCAAAAGATGTACAGCTTGTGTGAGGAATTACCCTTGGTTTAACCAGAGTTACAAGAATGGTTTGAAACTGAGTATACCTTCACCCACTTTTGTGCTGATTTGCACTCCTCCTTACTCCTCCCATTGCCCATAGGCTCACACCTTCTCTACCCCTCCTCCTACAGTCATGTGTACCTTTGTGCAAAGTTGTGTTTAGAAAATAAGCTAGGGAGGAACTGTGGTGTTCTGGGGCAACTATAACACAATCAAGATTGTACAGTACCAATCATCCACATTTGTGTATGATTCCCATTTTGTATATACAGGAATAATATTATATTATGCTATAACATTGTCTGTTTCCTATTTGTGGCTATATCCTATTGGCTGTGGTAATCACCCCAATTCCCGGCAGAGATTCATCTAATCATGTAATAATTATAAACAGCGCCAGACATTCTTCCTGCTTGTGTTGTTTAGATTCTATCTGAACAGTTTTACTTTACTTCAAACATGTGACAGTGATTGTTTATTAGCATTTAATGCCACTTTTCCCTAGAATTTATGGGCTGTTAAAGGTGTTGTGTGTTTGTGTGGAATCAGTTTGGCATTTCCTGTATAAAAGCAGAGAAGGTCTTTAAAGGAGATGTCATCTCACTCGGGGCTCTAGTCCCTGTCGCCTAACTAATCTTTATAGACTCACCCTCGCCACCTCAAGCCTGCACCACAGAACACAAATGCCCTTGTTTGGAATGTGGTATGCAGATAATGAACACAATGGGTGAAATCTAGTGGGAAACGGTTATGAGTACCTCTCAGTATTTCACAATTTCTATTTACATAAAGTCAGGGAAATTTATTGAAATGAATTACTCCCTGAAAAACTCTCCCCAGGCATGTGCAGAGCTCAACAGCCTCCCTCCTAGAATGGTATAATGAGAGGAACGTATAAATAATATTATTATGATAGGTTACCTAAACCAAAAGAGTTCTTGGTTTTAGCTTTCCTAGCCAAAGCCCCAGCAAGTCTCGCCCTCCCACACATGAAAATGCAGAGAATGTGAAATGAGGCTCATTGAGATGGCAGTTAGAGCGAAGACAAACATGATTGATTTGCCATGAAAATGTAGCATTTTCCACTAAACAGGAGCCAGTGCTCTTACTACGTAGCCCGCAGAAAACTTACCACAATCACTGCAGATGTTATGCCCAGTAGCACACAATTCTTAATATAAGGTTTTTTGCATGTTAATGTAACCATGGCTAATGGAAAGCAAATCTGAAGCATAAATATTTTGCCACCCAAACAGATTCATGGTGTGTTTTTCCTGATGTTTATTCTTCAATTTCCTTGCAGGTCACTGGAAATGATTGTTGGACTGGAGAGTAACAGCAAGATTTTCACTGTTAGTGTCCAAGGACTGCTGGAGCTACAGGTAGGTTTATTACCTAGCTCATGAGAATTGCCTGCGTCATTGTCAATGTGCGCTACACATACACACTCATGCGTACGCAGAGACACTTGTAGACACTCGCACTTAAAATAATATTTACACCTAACCATGCATTTGTCATTTCTCTCCGTAGGCTGGACAGTACACCTCAATATTTGTGGATAACGCAGCAGGGGCATCTATTACAATACAGAACGGTTCCGATTTTATGGGCATCCTTCTTGGTGTATAGCCTTACACCCCTTCCAAAGAGCAAGCCAGCCAAGTCATCCATTTGTGTGTGTGTGTTTTTTAAAGGACTACTACCAGTGTGAGCTCTATCATCCAAACCCATTCCACAAGGACGTTTTGGAGGTGTCTAACTTGAGAGTAAGGCCAATGGACATAACTTTGGCAAGTGTTGAACGGAGAGCATAAACAACTTTAAGGATCGATTTTGTCTCCCACAATGCATTGCAACTCTCCAAAAGAACAACTTCTGTTTTCTGCTCTGACCATCAGATCGATCAAACAATTAATATATTCCATTATATTGTCACTGTCACAGTTTAAAATATTGCCACCACAACCTGAACACTACATCAGATATCAACGGTGAGTATTATGTCATTAACATAGATGTTTTCCATGTACAATAAGATACCACCATTGATTATGTCTACGTGATTATTGTGTACAAGACTGGGTTGAAGCATGGTTATTTTTCTCCTCAATTCAATCTTACACTTTTATATATAGGTCATGTATGGTACATAGACTCTGTGAGTACACTGGACAATGGACATTTGCTCAGTAGACATAATATGGGCCAACAAGGCCTTGGAACAGATCTTGGAAATAATGTCCTATATATGTAATTACACCTTTTATGGTAAGATTGTTATTTTTTTTACAGTACCATTTGTTTTATGCTCTACCCTCTGTTTATTTGTATATGTTTATTACTGTTTTTGGCGTATATTTGCCTGTAATTTATACAAATGGGTACTCTAGTAAATCGTAATAAAAACAGAATTTGATATGCTATTTATGGTTGAAAGGCATCCATGTGTTCTGTGGCTTTGACTTTGACTCACATGGACCCTGGAGATGACAGATTGAATTGCAATAACATTTTTTTTTCTATTATATTTTATTAGCTCTATCATATGCTCTAATTGGAAATTAAACCACATTTGCCAAATGTTCCGAGTTGTTTACTTTTAAGTCCTGATATTGAAGTATATTTGTAAAACCTTACTGCATACTGCAATATATAAAATTTAGTCATTGTCTTATCACAGGGAGTGATTACAAGAGTGATCCATATTTATATGAGGTATTGTTGTATTTGACACATGACACTTTCATGATAGCATTCTCTGGAAGTTGACGTTACTCATTAGCATCATTTGCATTGTAATTTACCAAAAACACCTCATATACCTTAGCAAACACTGGCAGACTGCCAGTGTTGACATTGACATGCCGCAGTTACTTACCAACTTTTAAAATATCCTTGTTTAAAATGGAATCTTCTGCATGTTATTTATACTGTGTCCACTGAAAAACACATCTAATAATCAGTAATGTTTCCAGGCAAAATTTTGTGTTTTTTGCTAAACCACAGTTTTCCAGTTCTATTTGTGCTGAATTACAGGGGTCCACTGTCATTCACTAAGGTTGTTTCACCATGTGAAGGAAATATAAAAAAATAATATCTATATCTTTAATACTTCAGAAAGGATTGAAAATGGACTGCAGCCAGTTTATGTCCTTGGACAGTACTGTGTACAAAACAGATTGGTTTATATTACAGTACACCATAATCCTGGCGTCTTTATGGCAGAAATGTGAGCCCAGCCGTTTGCGTTTGCCTGTTAGTATGAATGCCTTATTACAGAGGCAACTCTTTGAAGCTTTGCTAAGATGCCAAGTGTCACATACTGTACCCAAAGATTGACCACAAGAACTTAGCCCCCATATGCCACTGTAGCTGTACCTTGCACGTTTCGAACGTAAATAACTACCTCCTGAACATAAAATGGGTAAATCACACCCCCCATGTTTACAGATTTAACTGGATTGTCATACATATACTGTATATATAATTTCTGTCTTCTGAGATAAAATTCCACATTGATTTGCACATACAGTATTTTCCAAGCTGTTGCCAATCAGTATGTGATATAGTGCAGCCAGGACAGACCTGTAATATTTCAATCTCTCAAGGACTAAGAATGGTACATACTTGGGGATTTTGATTGTCCTATGTGTTTTTTTCCTTCACAACATGTTTAATGACAGCTATGCGAGCATGCCGGAACGCATTCACTGCCCTGCTTTGGAATAGGCAGGGCCCTGCCAAAGGGGTTGCGAAACCACCCTGCGCCACGACTCTGACAGGAATTTCCCATCACCCCATTATCAGCATCAGACAAGCTGAGTGATTGCAATTACATCTGCCCAAATGCAAAGAGCAACTGTTTTTTCTCCTATCCTTCGGAGACTTGAGCTTTTATGAATGGGCCCATTGTGAATGTGTGAAGTTTCTGTCTGCGTTGAGTTGTGTAAACCAACATAGTTAGGCTCTATAGTTTAATGGGGCCTTAATTATCAGATTCCTCATCCTTAGACGCTGACTTGTTGGGTGATGGCTTCAAGAAAAGCCTCTTATAAACAGCCATGCTTGGAACAACGGGGGACCCATGCATAGCGTGACCACAGACACACTGTCAAAACACTTCCAGCTAGCAACGCGTTGTGTGTACCAACGCGTTTTGTACTTACTTGTAAATGTGTGTGAGGAGAAATTAATTCCCTTCAGTGCCTACTATCAAATGTGTTTAATATCTGTGTCTAATATCTAACCAGGAAAACACATTCAAACATGGTAATAAAATGTGTTTGTAAGTTGGCCGGCAGAGACGAATTTGGCCAAACGCCGGCCATTCTGTCTTGCTTCTCTCTTTGTCAGCACTTCCAAACATGGCTACCTGCGGAGACCAGACCGAGAGGCTCCCTCCTGTAGAGATGCCAGGCTCCTGTATATTATGTTTTCAGCATGCTTTGGATGTTTTCACGGCAACCTAAGTTACTCTAAACAGATCCGCGCGGTCCAGGTCCGGCTGATACCGAGTCAGCCCCAAACAAACCTGTTGCTATGATACCCCACCACCTTGACACAAAAACACAGTTGTCTCTGGAGGCAGGAAAAGGGTTACACATAACCCGACGTTTTCATAGTATTACAACTTTGTTCATTTTCTACATTTTTGTTCATTTTCAAAATTTCTGTCATTTTTGTTTTGAGTGGTTCTTTTTGAGCCCCAAACATGGTTGTTAATTGCTTGTGGTCGCAAGTATAAGAGCATAAAAATACAGAGTATAAACCAAAAACGGCACTGAAAAAGCTATGCCCATTTTGAGAAAATCAAACAATATTATAAATAATACATAAAAAACGTATTCACTGAGGTCCCACATTTTGAGTGGAAGGCATCCTTGCAGGCCCTTTGTACATCAGCACACAATAAGGACCTCCTGTCCCCGTGTGTGTTTTTACAGACATGTGCAGTGTGCCGTCATTGATGTTCCTATAAATTCTCCTTTCCAGGAAGACAAAAGATGTCAGTGTTTCTCAGACCTGGAGACTCCTGGCTGACTCCCCTGTCTACGGTCAACCATTATTTCACTAAAACAATCTCCATATCTGTATGTCTGTGTTTGTATCTGTCTGTGTGACTGACTCAAATTAATAGATATTGTTTGCTTGGCTATAATTAATATACTATCATTAATATAATATATTCTTTAGTTGCTGTTGTTGTATCTTATGAATCTTGAAATGGCTGTTAACGTCTGGTCTGGACAGGTATAGTTTCAAGATTGTTAAGCAAATATGTAAGAATTGTTTTCAATTTGTTTTGAAATTACTGGTGACGAGGTCATTTGAGGCCTCTCCAATTCATCTGTGGCCCCTCAAACTGTGTTTCAGGTCATTCATTCCAAAAATCACCTTTACCTTTTCAGAATCATTTAGCCCCTTCTGTGTGATTATGTAAGATGTATATGAGGACACAGGATGCAGTGTTTCTTTACATAATAACGTTTGCTAAATGTTCACCCAGACGTTTACATCACACGCAGACAGGCAGACACATACACACACACAGTTCTGTTGACGATGGTTTGTAATGACATATCGTCACGATGGTTTGTAATGACAATATCTTCCAGAGCACCATTCCCATAATTATCCCCTGTCAGACATCCATCTGTCATTTGGTATTGATTGTTTGTCCTGATGCCCACCTCCTTGGGGAGAAAAGCAGGTGGGGGTAGATGTTTGGATTCTCCAGGGTTGGACAGGTTGCCTTGGGGAGCCCATGGGAGGCCCAAACTGGAGCCATTGGTGAGATTGGTATCGTGTTAATGGCTCCACAGGCTCCAAGATACATAGCTGCAAAACCATAAGAGGCACTGGAATGTAGAGCTCCCTTGAATCGTTGTCATAATTAGGGACAATTGCGCATGCAGACCTGAGACTTTCAGACTTATTGTGCTCATTTGGAACCCGTCTTGTCTGGCTATTTTCATGTCTCTCGCCTTGGTGTGTCTCTGTGTGTGCGTGCACGCGCGTGCCTTTGTTTCCCGTAAGCTAACTTAATTAGGGGCATATAATGGCATTAGCAGTCGACATCCCTAGACCACATGTGTGGCATGGAAGGCAGAACTTTCTCAGGCTACCTCTTGCGATAGCGCCACAAAGCCTGGCTGTTATGAAAAACATGCCAAACATCCAGCCTAATATGTGCCTCTTCATAATACTGGCGATTAGACATGGAATAGCACTAATGGCAATAATAAGAGCAAATATCCCCCATTATCTTTTCCTTGAGTGATCTGAGAGATAGAGGAGGTGCAAGATGAGGTTTGGGGTTCCTGGGAAAATCTAGCCCAGAATAAAAATGTTTTTGTGTCATTTAAACCCAGCGGCTGGTGGCTGGAGGCACTCTGCCTGGGGCCAAGATAGTGGGATAACATATTGTACAGGTATGTGAAAGGAGTGATAAAGGCTGGGGTTGGAATACAGTTTGGAGCTGGGAATGGTAGCCGAGGTTGGGACATTGCTTGCGGATGTCCCTGAGAACTGACATTAAAGGAACAATGTATTTTCTGTATGAATGAAGGTCATATTGACATATTGAATTAATATAATATTGATTTACCCTAATGATTCAGGAAAGTAGTTTAATTTACAGTTCACTCTACTGTCGGGGTGACATTCCCAGAACATGTAATGTTCTGGGAACTGGTGTAACGGTGTGCATTGGGCCAGTGTAGATAGGAATGTTTTAGATAAGATGGCCTGACAGACTTCCTGGTACTATCACCTTAGCAGAGATTATTAAAAGATCATTTTTCTACCACCAAACACTCATATTTGCCTGGGTATAGCCTGTTGCCATGCTTGGATATGTGCAATCTCTTCTCATCGCAAAGCCTGCCTCTCCTTCCCTTCCCACAGTCCCTCAAACGCCATCATTCACTCCTTGTCCTTGTTACTGTGTTAACGAACTGCCAACCACAATCCTGGCAGCAGGCTGTCTTGTTAAAATCTGTAAGCGCTATCCATTCCCCTGCAGTTTGGGGTAGGAAAGGTGATCCAATGTGAGGTGATGATGGGTTTCTGCCCATGCAAGGGATTTAATGGGAGGACTCAAGAGCCCCAGCTTGACCCATACAGAGTCCCGACTCAGTTAGTGTCTGTCCAGCCCCTATCACTCAAGAACCCGCTACGCTTTTCACAACTCAAAGCAAAACCATCAAAAGATTGTATATGTTCAGGCCGGGACTCATAAACTCGTATAGGCCTCTGCCTTCCATTTGTTCTGATGTGTAATCTCATACATCACGCCTGTCTCTCCTGGGCAGCTATAATCTCTCAGAAGCTTTTAGGAGATATCCCGCTGACAGTGTTATTTGAAGTACCCTTGTGATTATTCCCTATAGAGTTTATATACGTGTGGGAAGCGTTCCAACTACATAGATATGTGAGGCAACGTTCTGGGAAGCGTTGACAGGCAATTGGGTCCAGAGAATAGCTGGAACTTCTTGTTGCTAAGAGATACATTAATACTTTATCTTTAATTGTGTTGCCTGGTTTTTGCAGTGCTGCCCATCTTCATAAAATTGGAGACTGTAAAGATGGACGTAGTGTGTGATGTCAACCATTGGTTTCTGAAGCTATAGCTTTGAGACTAGTAGTTTGGCTTTAGGAGCACCAACATTATATTAGTATTGAGGCCGAAATAGCTGTTAAACCTCTTGAAAAATAGCTGACTAATCATGTGATCTCTCTTGATTGGTCAACCAAGTCACGTGATTTCTCATGATTGATAGACTGGGTCATGTGATCTCGTGATTGGTTGACCGAGTCATGTGATTTCTCATTAAAACGTACCCTTCTTTAAGCCTTAATATTTTCTTAATGAAACAATCATTTTCAAAATGTACCCCATTAAATTATCTGTTTTAGCCCTAACTTCTTCATACTGACAGTATTTCTAGAGAGAACAAGAGTAGAAAGTAAATTTACTCTATTTTGACGCCAAGCACCTAGTGGGCATTTAACCGTACTGCATCTTAAGCATCTTTAACAATGACTTCAACACCCACCTGTGGTGGTTGCTGTCTGTTATCACCCCTAAGATCATGGGATATAGTGAAATGGGGTGTGGGATGGGGTGTTATGAGTGAAAGGAAAAATACTAGTGTACTTTCACACAGTTCACAGACTACAAACTATAATCTTCTAAATCCAGTTAAAATCCCCGGGATGTGTGTTTTTCTGGTAAAAACATGTGTTCACATCGTTTCCCCTACTACAACATGATTGCAACCATAGATGCGTTTTAATGAAAAAGAAAATCTCCAGATATTTTGGCATGCTGACACATTTTTTATTTTTTATTTTTTTATTTCTATAAAATGTAATATTTGTGGACATAACTCTTCTGGCTTGAGACAGGTTTACAGTCTCGTCCTGGCAGAATGAATTCCTGAAATAAACTTTCCAGGCCCTGGGAGTGAAAACTACTCCCTTTCTTGTGTGAGGGAGACTGGCCTTGGCTCTTGATATTCATCAGTGGGGATAACCTTTGACCCCAGAATCATATGACGCTGAGTGCTGGAGATCCTGCTGTAGCCAGACAGTCTGCCTGGGATGACATCTCTCTCTCTCTCTCTCTCTCTCTCTCTCACACTCTCTCTATCTCCCAGACACGTTCTCTCCCTCTCTCTCCCTTTGTCTCTCACTTTTGTGCTGTCGCCGCTGGACTCAATCTCTCCCCGTCTCACCGGATTTGCAACCACTCCTGCTTCACAACTTGTAAACATACTTGTATCCCTTGATACAAAATAAAATCTTTTGAAGCTATGGAAATAAAGAAAAACATAAGGAAACATAAATCTCATAAGACATTTCCACAATAGCGCCATCGTCTCTGCAGTCCAATAACCCCATGAACCCCCATTCCTCCAACACTAAACCATGAGATACCAGCATGCAGACAAGAAGGTGGCCTCTCACCACTCCAAACAATTACCATTAGAGAGGCCATGACAGAGCTTTTCCACACTGCGCAACAGACTGAAACAGCTGCTGACAAGTCTCCAGTCTGCTCGGATGCTCCGGCCGTGACATGGGCTTTCAGATAATGTATTCTCAGGACATGCCTCAAGAGGAAGGCCTCTGTTGATAAACGCTGGCCTTGTGAGCTCCCTGCTATGGTCAGACATTTAAAAGGAGTAATGTGTGCTATTATCGGTCTGCCACAGGGGGCAGAGCGATAAAAAGGTGGGTCCCCGCAACACTCGCGCAATAATGGGTCTGAGCGTCAACCAATGGGTTCCTCAGATTTGCAAAGTATCTCCTTTCAAGCAATGGATTTCATGCCGGAAGTAAAAAAAAAGGCTAATCCTGCTCAGGTATTATGTATGTACTATATCCGGTCCTAAACGGGAGGTTTTAACACATATGAAATCACATAATGATACTTGAGCCTAACACACCACCACTTATTAATAATAATTGAAGAACCTGCAAGCAGAAATTGGTCCCAGCTTCCATTGATTTGGCCAGGTGGAGACATTACATTGCTTGTCAGCGTGACCACAGGAGTTTAACATTATTGTGAGGCAATGAGTGCCATCGCTGATGTACTGGAAGGGTTTACATTTTTATATGAGACACGCAGTAATTACAGAGTGGTGGATAAATCTGATGGGAGTGTACACTCGTGCTTTCACTATTCCAGACACGGTGTCGCTAAACATGCAATTACCTTATAAAAGAAGTATGCCCCATTTACATGCGCCTCCACTGCGGTTGACTGCGCAGACAATCCAACGCAATTTCAGGCCGAAACAATGCAGAGATTTTCATCGAGATAACTGCCTGGGGCTCTTGTGCTTATGTTCTAATCAGAGCTAAAGCATATTGCACTGAGCCTATAATGAACTTGAACATTTCCAAAAATAGTAATTTAACGACGAGTCGACACAGCCTCTTTTTGATAGCTTCGGCGCTAGTATTATAGGAGATATATGTTTTTTTAGGATGTACGGTGGCATGTATATATCCATGTGTTTTGATGAAAAAAGGGCCCTGCAGTGTAGTGTAAGGGTGCCTGTGTCAAGTCAACGTCTTCCCCCTGCTTACAGCAAGAGTGGGCCTTGCCCATGCATACATCTTTGTTCACTTCCCAACCTGGCAGCCGTAAAGCCGTCATTAATCAGAGGTTGAGGCATTTCACTCAAGTGAGTCATGCCTGGAGTGGAGCGCCGTTGCCAAAGAGGTGTTGGGTTTTGAGCGCTGCAAAGCGCCCGGCGTAGGCAGGAGCGTGAGGCGACATGTTTTGCTGGTATAGAGAGAGATGTGAGATACTCCTCTAATGAGTGCTTTGTGAGATAATGGTATGCACAAGCCCACCCCCCTCTGCTGTGTTCCCTCACTCAGCTCAAAAACAATGCTGGGACATGTCACGCAGACGACCGTAGGACACATATGCATACTGGCCTTAAATAGTGGTTGGCAGGGGTGTGTGTGTGTGTGTGTGTGTGGGTGTGTGTGTGTGTGTGTGTGTGTGGGTGTGGGTGTGTGCGTGTGTGCGTGTGCGTGCATGCGCAGTCAGATTTGATTTCAAAATGGCACATAATTGAGTAGGGATGCGTTGCATCAGATTCTACTGCACCCATTCAATAACATGACCTCAGGGTGCGCATTCATAAGCTCCCCATTAAATCTGTCAAACACATAATACCGTACATACTACATAATGCCGTGCAGTCAGCTCAGCTTCAGTCGGATTGCTTGTAATACTTGTAGGTTCTCAGCCGTGCCTGTGGCAGTAACATAGTGCTGCAGTCTTGAAGGCAAAAAGCCAGTCTGAAGAGAAGGCTAACACTTTGTATATGCTAACGGTTGTGTGTTCCTGTCCTAGGACTGTCCTAGCGCTGACGGCATTTCCTTGGATATTCTCTCACATACTGTGTCTTTATTTCCAGCGCTCTGGATCCCCACGCAGCGCCCACCATGGATAAACGCTGCTTTGTCAGTCGTTTTTTCCCCCTTGGAGCAGCTGTCCGCAGCCCCTTTAGGCACTAGCTAGCTAGCTAGCTAGCCAAACAAGTGTATGTCTGCAGTCAGGATGGCCAAAAATGAACATGTAAGCTGACAGACAGCTTTCATTATGTTACATTAGGTATTACATTGAGTGGAAAAGGGATTTCTCAATAAATTACTCTATGCAGCATTTTTTCTTTATCTAAGGCGCTCCTGTGGAATGTACATGAACAGTAGCCTATAAACAGTTCCAGGTATCTATAAGGGTGTTACACCTAATACATTTTCATCTATTTTATTTCATGATATGGTCTCTGAAAGCTTCTTAAGATTCCTGTGTCTAGTGAATGTTTTAACCTCAGCTACGCTGGTGTAATGGTAATGGGACAGATGATAACAGCGGAGGGATAGGGAGGGTATGCCACCAATAAAAAATGAAAAGAAGCAAAGACTTGATTATACATTCATTATATGCATTATGAGGCCTCAAGTGCTAAGGCGAGCAAAGAAACAGCAAGGGAAATTGTGGGAACGGAGAGCCAGCCAGACAAGACAGCAAGAGAAAAGAGAGACAGAAAAACAGAGGCATGCAGACACTGACAATCACAGACAGAAAAACAAGATAAGCCTTAAAGCAAGACAACAAATATGGAATGGCGAAAGTGCGCTGTTGCCTTCCTATGGCTGATGAAATGTCAGACTGCCACAAAGGTTGGAGTCAGGCAGAGCTAGCATGTCACTAATGGGCCTTGACTATTACCTGGACTGACAGCCAGAGAATAGGAAGAGAAAGGCTGGCTCCGCACTGCTCATTGAGCCAGAAAGCCCCCAAACGGCAAGGCTAACGCAGGTCAAGTGATTTGGCGCCTTGTGTGTATTAAAGCTATTTACAAGGGCCTTAAGGATTTTCGCTTCTTCACTATACGGTCTGCTGTTTTATATAACCTGCCACCAGGTTGTCGAGTTTTCTGACCCCCTCAATCAATGCGAAAGGCTAATAAAGAACGCAGCTTTTTACGGGCGTGTTTGGTTGTGGGGGAAAGGTTTTTTTTATGGTCGGCTCCTGATGCCTGGTGTGAGGGCAAGTACACAAGCTCCACTGGGTCTGCACTCTGCCACACACACACACACACACACACACACACACACACACACACACACACACACACACACACACACACACACA
>JAOEHI010052431.1:0-16751 GCA_025447815.1 Percopsis transmontana | reverse complement strand
CAAGGCAAAATTTAAATTAACCCGGGCGGGCCACTCCACCCCGGCCCCGGCCCCCCCCCCCCCCCCCCCCCCCCCCTCTCTGCTTTCAGCCTCTCCTCTCCTGCTCTCCACTTAGCCTTCACTCTTGAGCTCCCCTCGCTGTACACTTCCCCTGCCCCCCTCCGCCTCACCCACCAGGAGTGCAGGATGCTCTCTTGGTGTGTGTGTGTGTGTGTGTGGGGGGGGGGGGGGTCGTCAGTGGTCTCGCTGACTCAACCCCCTCCGCTACCCCCTTGAGCGGTGCGCTAGGCCATGCAGGCCATGTAGCGCAGAGATATTGGCCTCCTGTCTTCTCCGCTCTGATCAACATTGTTATTTTCAGTGGGAAAATGTCCCGTAGTTCAAAGGTATAGCATGGAAAACCAACCACAGGGCAAATACAACTAATACGTACGGCCCTGGACGTAGCATTGAGTTTAAATGACTTGTGCAATAAAGATTGTGAATAGAGTCATATAAAACAATATTATACTGATATAGCCTGTTGTGAGATTTGAACTGGCAGGTAAAATGTGGGATAAGCTGATGAAGACGTAGGGAAGGAGATTGTTTTCAAAGAGGCTTGAAAACAATGATCGTTTAGCATTTCCATCAAAACTGTCAAAATGTAGTGCATAAATCAAGGACAATTCAACAACAACTAATTCAACAGCTGTTGTGTGTCGGTTTTTTTTGTGTGTATTTTTTGTGTTTTTTTTTATTGTTTTTGGCTCAGATGATCATGACAGAATTTATTTCCAGCGCGCTAAATCACTATGTATGCCAGTGGCAGCGACACAGACAAATCCGTTCTGTCACAGATTGAATAATGAAAATGTGTCACGTCTTGGACGAGGCAAGCAAGCAGGCACGCTCACTCTTCTGCTCTGAGATTTTTCTATTTTATGGTTTTCTGACAGCTGCGGCGCGAGAATGGAACATGTGAACCTCCCCCTCACACGCACCAATTACCGCAATGAGTGAATGAAAAGCTTGTGTCCTATTGGGGCCGCCGTAGGGGGTAGCGAGAGAGGCAGGTAGAGAAACAGAAGGGAGTTTGACATAATTGTCTGCTCTCTCTCTCTCTCTCTCTCTCTCTCTCTCTCTCTCTCGCCAGTGGCGGCTTGCTTTTACAGCCGCTGATTACAGTACAGTTGTGGGTCAGTGGTTAGGGAGATCTAGGCTCATTCGCTCTCATTTCCTCCCTCTCTCGCTGTGTCGCGGCCTCGGTTTGTGGCCTGTGCTTACCCATAATACCCTTCACCTCTGACACCTGGAATACAGCCAGTGTTACTATTATTATACTACATGGCTGTTAATACAGTTAATACAGATATCAAACAGATTTGTAATTTTTTTTTAATAATAACATCGTCGTAGCACTTTTAGACAATATATTGCTGTCTGTGTGGTTGTCTGTCTTACTTTATTGCTGCTTAGGGGAGAGACAGGTAGGTAGATAAGCGAGAGGTGGTAAGAAAAGACAAAAGGAACAGCAACACAGTGACATTGTGTGTGTGTGTGAGACCGCACTGTGCAGGAAATAGCCACATTTAGCTAGGTGGTGGGGTCCAACCCATGCTCTCTGTCGCGTGTCTAGATCAGGTTCAGAAAGTAAAAGCATAAATTGTTGCTTTGCTCTGTGCTTTAATTCCTCTGACTGCCGCTCAGTCTTCAGCGGAATTAGTGGAGGTACATCATCTGACGTAACACTAGAAAGACCAGTGATTTCTATTTATTTTTTGGTCATACAATTATAAATGCAGATGGGACTTTATCCGTTTCAATTCAGCTTTTTTCCCCTTTAAATGCCCACTAGTATTACCTTTGTGGTTGCGACAAAAACATAGTGATTACCTATACTAAAATATTGTTAAGTAAATATAAAAGACACAAAGCATAGTTTTGTAAGGTTGAGGTGTTGGCTGTATAAACAATCGTTGAAACAATATTGTGTAGTTTTATTAGTACATTACATAAAACTAGGAGTGTTCATGTAAACAAAAAAATAAATATATGAGACATTATTGTATTTCCTCCTCTGGTTATGCTAGCAGCAGACGGTATTAGACAGCACAGTCTCTCCATAAGAATTGGCACATTAGAACAAACTCTATTCATTCTGGAAGAGCTTCTATTGCATATTATTAACATTAAATCATGACTAATTTAAAATCCCCCACAATAAATGAATAACAAATGATTTCATTATCTTATCATACCATGTGCAAAACAAGATTCACATTGATAATGAAGGAATATCCAAAAATGTTTTTTTTTTGTCTCCCTGTATGAGAATTACATTTCACTAAGCGGCCTTGACAACATAATTGAACATTAGTCTAATATAGAACGTTACCAGGACAGAAATGAAAGGCTGCTGTCCTTGGAGCACTCACACAACGCAACTCCATTCTGAACACCACTGTCTCCCTCTATTTCCTCCCCTGGCCTTGAGTGAAAGGGCCTTCATGCCACAGTGAAGAGGATAATTTAGCACGCTCTAATGACATGGAGCTATTTAGCAGACTGCCCCTTTCTGGTCCACCCCGGGTTGGAGGAATAATAGAATTGAATTGTCACCTCTCGGAAGAGAGTGAGAGAGAGAGATGTATGACTGGAGTTTCTAAGTTATGGGAATTATGGGGGGCCCATTATTTCTTAATATGATTTTTTTTAATGCGAGAATTGAAAACTGGATATGGGACTAATGTGTCATTGTGTGTGTGTAACACAGTAATGTGGACTTCTGTAACGATCTCGAATGTTCCTTGGCTAATATATACCTGAATGGATCATGCTGGATGTTAATGAACACTGGATGAGAGAGAGAGAGAGAGAGAGAGAGAGAGAGAGAGAGAGAGAGAGAGAGACTAATGATCCTAGTGCTTGTTGTAGGCTGTCAGTCTCCTGCTCATGTCCGTGTCAGGGACAATGCAGCCATGTTGCTGCCCCGGCTTTGTGTGTGCTAACCCAGGCAGCCAGCACCCGGAGAGCAACAATGGCTCCTGAAACTTAAACTTGCTAGCAGCGCGGGCTAGCCACAGCAGCTGTCAATCTGAGCATTGTTAGGCCTGACAGCAACCTCTGACGGGGGCATTGTTAAAACCGAAATTTAGTAGAACGCCAATAAACGCTCAGAGGCACTGTGTAACTTTAACACACAAACAGCAGAAGAAATGCTTGTCCATTAACGACTAGACATTTAGCATTTTTATTCTATAAACGCGATGATTTTACCCTTCCATGACTTGCATGACCTAAATGAGTGTGCATAATAAAATAGTTTTTTTCCTGGCCTTTCTGGTGCTAAAGCTTGAGTGCATCTGATGGCATTGAGGAATCATAATATCAAAGTTGCTACAAAAAAGCAAATTATTTTAATTGCATATTAAGAAGTATTTAATTTGTGCTGTGCCCTCGCAAAGGTCACGGTGATACGATTACGAAGCTCTATGTAATGTGACATTTGAAGAAAAAAACAAATCCTGTTCACGGTCACGTCTGACACCTCGTCTGATGCCGGTGATGGCAAAAACACAATTTAATCTTGGGTTGTCCTGCGACTGTCTACAGTTGCTCTTGAAAAATGACAGGGTTAGGAATGCACATGTGTGCATGCACATGTCCATACAACACACACATACCAAGGACTACTACGCAACTAAGGTGTGTTTGAATCATACTGCTCTGCCCTACACTAAAGTGAATGGGTTAATTAAGGAGCTAATGAAAGCCCCTTTTATAGGCTACAATCTTGAACTTTCCATTTGGCTGTGTATCAACACTTATGTTAACTCATTTTTGTGCATAGTGCATTCCTAACGCTGCCAATTCAAAACTAATGGGCCAATGGGAAGGCTTGCAGTCTAATCAGAACTGCAAATGAATGGGCAGTAGGCTGGATCATTATTGCCTTGCCTCAGTCTTTTTAATGGCCCTAAAATTGACACTGAATCAGTCATATGACATTGAAAATTGCAAATCTGAAAGTTTGAGGTTGATGCTTTAAATCCCTGCTTTTATTTAACATAACGTTATTGTGTTTCTTTTCCACAGAGGTGAGGTCTAGCTGCGGCAGTACGAGTCAGAACTGTGTTAAGAAACACTACCGGGCTTTAGACTGGAATGGAAAGGATGTCTGAGGTGTCTCAACAATGGCGTGGGTCAGAGAGACTCAGGAATAGTTGGCAAATGAATGGAATACCTCAATGCCTTCTAAAGCATGCAGGTCTGTTTGTGGCAAAAGTCGCATGTACTTGTGTGTGCGTGTGAATCCATGCTTGTCTATGTGCTAAGCTAGCATCTGTGAGTGTTTGTGTGTGTACATTATATACGCACTGACGTGTACATTATTTCTCCCATACAAAGCTCTGCTCTGCTGTCCATGGAGCATAAGTCTGTATAATATCTGTAAATATCCATGTCACAGCCCTTCTTTGTTCAACCTGCCCCTGCATGCTATTTGTGTGTGTGCGCGTCTAGTCCATTCAGGTGACCATAGACATCAAACAAGTCATCTTACCAACTAACCTGTAATTACAGAACAGCAATGTACTGTAAAGAAGCGTAATGACTACATGACAGCGCAACGCAGGGATAACATTGCCCACCGCCGAATGTTCCCATCTCTGATGTATTACAGACATCAATCATTTTCTTCTTGTTTTCCCCAATGCAGTAATGAGAGGGAAAGCGATGGCGGTCAGCGTGTGGTGTGCGGCCGTTTAATGGGCATTAAATGGCCGCACACCACAAGAATAGAAACAGGAGAACGGCAGCCGGGTCAGCAAGGCTGAAGCCAGCGATATTAACAGGAAATGGGTCGGAGCAGAGGCACAGTAGGCGAGCTCCGGCTAAACAAGCCATTATCATTCATTTACAGGTTATTTGTCATTTACAAAACAGCCTGCACTCGGAAGCGGCGTGTGATGTTTGGCTTGAATAACAGGCAACTTATGAATACAAAAACGTATTTTCCGCCATGATTTATAATCACTCTCGCCACGGCCCTCTTTCCTTTATCCCCCCTTTCCTTTTTTACTGTCCTGTTTTCTAGTACTCCATATCATCCATATCATCACTGTCGACCAAAAGCCACATGCTGCTGTAAACAAAGGTTGTTAGCTATTTAACATTGGCGTAAAATGTAATTTTAAAATAATTTGCTTAAACGTTTGCTGGTATATTTTGGCTAGCTTGGCCCTGTGATTCAGGAAACCTCGTGCCTGGTATCATTCTATGATTAATTTAAAAAACGGCTGTTATGAATTCCTGAAACGTTTTTTGTTTTTTAGAGAAGTGTGATGATATGCACTCATTGGGATAAGTAAAATAAAGGGGGTTCGTCTGTCCCTTTCTTAGCCTTCACATCATATGCTGCTTCAATCCCTCTTTATTGGCAAAGCTTTACAGAACCAATACCAGGAGATTAAACTTTTCTCCTTTTACTCTTCCATGTTATTAAAACTGACATTCTGTAAAATCAGCTGAGCTTTGGGACTGTGTGTGTGTGTGTGTGTGTGTGTGTGTGTGTGTGTGTGTGTGTGTGTGTCTCCAAGTAGGCTCCACAAAACTTGAAGAAAAGAAGGAAACACCAAAACATACATGGTGGGATATGAAAGCGAGGTAGAAAAAGGTGACAGAGAGAGAATGATGACTCTCTCTGCAAAGGTCAGCATGCTGTAGGTATCACCGCATTATTAGGAACTCTCAGACAGCCGAGGCACCCCTACAGTTAGTATATAGCCATATGGGAAAAAAGGTATGCTATGTGCAAATATTGCCCCTGGTGATCCATATCCTTTAGTGTATATTGTTTATTTGCATTGTCCTGCATTTTCATTAAATGTTCATTGCATCTGTACATATTGTTTTGCCTTATATTGATCCCCTCTGGTGTGACGCGTTGTGGAAGACTAGTGATTTTGTTGTTATAAATGTACATTCTTGACAACAAGTCACAGTCTACCTCAGTGAGTCATGCCCACACATTCCATCTTATGCGGCTTAGAAAAATAAAGGCAAAATGTTTGTGTAAGACAGTTTGCATACAAAGTGCACTACCAGTCTACCAAGTAGCACATACCCATCTGTTGTCCTCAGATGCCTGAATGCTTCCCATCCTGATCCTTCCTTTGGATGCCAACTGGTTTCTACTGGGGCTGCTTCCTTTTGTGATATTCTGTGATCGCTGTGGGTCAGTTTTATGTTTTTGAAAAGATAAGTGGGCATATCAATACTCCTGTGCTGTCAGTCTGTTTGGGGAAAAAAAACCTGTAAACTGCACATAATGTTTTATAACTGCACATCTTAAAAGCTAATGTTCACTGCCTTTGTCATGATAACAATACGCACAAGCATAGATACAATTTTGCATGTACATATAATGCAGAAATGCCATGTACCATTGGAGCAGGTCTAAAGCCCAAGGACATATTGTACTTACAGTATGTATGTTTCATTTATTGTGTATAGTCACTATACCTGAATAAAGTGGAAGCCTGTGGCCTGTTTGTGTGAGTTGTTGATTAATGTTCTGTGCTCTGCATATTCCAACATGGGGTACATCTCAGCAAGACTCCAACTGTGGCAATCAATTCAATCAGCACAGCTTATGAACCCATTACAGTCTAGCATAGAGCAGGCTGCGCCTGCATCCCTCAACTGGCCTCAGAGTAATTATTTATTCTGTGGAAAAAAGGGTAGAATGAGGGATGGATGGATGGATAGATAGACTAATAGAACATGTTCCTAGTGGCTTGTGTGTCATTATAAATTTGTGATTACAGCGATTGGGCAATACGAGTGGGTGTAGTGTTATTAACACCCCACCTCCCCCTGGGAACACTAGCGGGTTGCCATGGTGACATACATCTACCATGGCAACCATGTTGAAGGCTCCATCCTAATTCTGAAGGCCAGAAGTTCTGCCGATTTGGAAGATCCCCCACAGGCCCCTACGGCCCTAGGCAAAGGTTTATAACACTGCCATTATACCCTGGTTCCAACGCCCACACAGGCTGCCAGAGTACTATGTACTCCAACCAAGTGAAATGGTGAGCATGTCTTTATACTTTTTTGCATGGGGCATCTACATTTTCAGTGATTCCCACGCATCTGGTATTGTGGTTTGAGGCAGTATTCACAACAGGACCCCCACATTTATGTGAACATGTTTAAGAGTAGCACTTTCAATGAGAAAATAGTGAAGACGATATTTTACAGAAATTTACTTTCCTCTTGGTAAAGGTGTGAGCTGAAGTGCGCATGTACACCTTTCAGAAATGTACAGGAAACCTAGAAAACATGGGCTAGAGACGTAAGCAGCCCAGCCCAAATATATTTATAGCTCAACATAACATGCTATTTCACACTGATTATTAAACATTAGGAAGCAGCAGTCAGTTTTTATTTTATTCTTTATACCTATATACTGTATAAAACATGAACCTGTCATTTTCATTTAATTTCATTTTGTGAATAAAGTGATTCGTGGTGACATGTCACCACATATTTATTGGAAGATCTTTGCACATTCTGACTTCATGAATAATTATGATTGCCATGATAGGGTATATCACTCGATTGGAATTTATTTCACAAGATGATATTTTACATGGAGATGTTTCCCAAATCTTCAACTGGCTTACAATACTGGCCTTAAACTGTTTAAAAATACTACTACTGCAATGGGCATTTACGAGACAGAAAATGCACATACAGTAGTTAGCAATCATTCTGGAATCATGATATTAGTCATTTAGGGAGTATGTCTCTCATCTCAAATGGCATTCTGCTACTTCACAACTCCTCCGATAATTTAAAGTTAATGTTAACATTATTCAAACACAGTATAGCTGAGTGAGCCCTGGAGGAAAATGAAAGAGACACGTTCTGAATAAATAAATACATCAATAAAATAATACATAAAAATAGAAAAGGTGGAAGAATATAAAACTACACTTTTTTGTACTGAATAGGCAGACGCTTCTACAACATTTTTACATTGCTAGAGGGTTTTCTTTTACTACTTGTATTTAACTTTCAACTTTGGACATACAGCAAAGTACAATTACTGTTGATATGTGTAGTCTATCTCAGCATAATGGTGATCAAATAAAGCACATTACCTTACTTGTGCTTAATTGACAACTATTGTGCAATTTCAAATTGATTTTGAAATTATGTTGACCAGCTATAAAGCTAGTTTTGGATGAAGTGCCATGTTATATAGTTGATATTTAACCTCCCATAACAGGCAGCCCATTGTCCTCTTCAGGGACTCAGGTTTGGCTGAAGACTAGATGGTGAACATTTAGGCTGGGGAGAGTCAGGAAATGATTAGACCAAGTTTATAAACTAAACTGCTTTCATTTCCACCTGAATTATTTGCTGCACTACATTTATTTTTACCAGGTTGATTAATGTTTGTTTTTACTTTTATGGCACTGTAGCTGTACTGTAATATTTTTGACAGTAAGCTATTGGCTCATGTGAGTGAAGGCAGGACATTTCTGTCTTCAGCATACTGTATCTGCAGGCCTAGTTTATTTTAAATTGTAATTGTAATTCTTTTTTTACTGATTGCACCTCTTTATGTGTCTTTGTCATCATATAATATTCCTAATCTACATTAATTTCCTGTTACTGTTTTGTCACTTTGAAAATAAACTACTCACAGGTGGAAGGATTGCTATAGCTACTGGTGTATGTTATGTAGAACAAATGCCGATAAATAACTTTCTTGAGATAAGAAATCTTACGTGCATACAGTAGGCCTAGGCTATATTCTACTGTATTACGTTCCCCCTTTACTGTACATTGAGCAAGTTTCCCAGCCCACAAAGATCGAAGTCAATCCAATATGCAATGTGTTACGCCTCTGCCCTCTAGTGGCCTGCAAAATCCACTCACTTTGAAAAGTCTACAAGACGCCCGCTACGCGACTTTTTAATTTCGCTAATGTGTTACACAAAGATTTGCCTTTCGACGCACCTGGGTGGATGAAAATTGTGAATGTTCCGATACGTTTCCAGCCCAGTTTAGTTGGACTTATCCATTTATTTTTAATGGATTTCAAAACTAAATACATTCTTTAGCCATATCTTGTGTTTCCATGGCTTCCGAGGTTCCAAAAAACACAAATTTTCTGAAGAAATTCGCCGATGTACTAGACAATGTTGATGTCAAAAGCTTTGAGGTTTGCTTTCTCGTTTAACCTATCTTTTTTTTCTCTTTATCAAAACTGTCATTTGCCTGACATAGGACTACATTTATGTTTTCAATTTTCTGATTCACAGTGGAGCGAAGATGGCATAAGTGTGTTAATCTACTTTAAGCAATATGAAAAAGATCTGTTCGAGCATACAAACCTCTTCTCCATCTTCTGCGGAGCCAAAGATGTCACACAATTGACAAAGTTCCTCGGCACTCAAGGATTCATAAAGATACAACAGTAGGCTAATAGTTCATTGCTTTTCAAACTAACAGGGGAGGTGTCTTTTTTTGCAAAGATAATAAAACATTACAAAAAAGATAGGCTAGTAAATAATAATAATGCAAATATAGTATTAATACAATTGTTAAAATAAACAATAAAAACAGATACGCAATCATCTCGTGACACCCCAGTAGTTTGTGAACCGTCCAAGGGTGCTGGGGCCTCATTACAGAAACTTCCCAAATCTGAAATGCTACGTTTATTACAGTTTAGGATGACATTTAGGATTTTTTGTATTACAGAAACATGTTTCCTGACTGCATTTAGGAAAAAATCCTATCTTATTTTAGGATATAGGAATTTAGCTAACAGAACCGTCCTAATTTAGGGATTAGTTAGGAATCCTAAATTAGGATGGCATAGACCCTTTCCTAAATTCGAAAGAACTGACAAAAATGGCAGCAGCACTCTTGTTATGAACACAGAAATATAATGATTGAAAAGCTACTTAAAACCGTATGATGACGCTTTCAATTTCCTGGACCATGCGTATGAATCGACTGCCTAGACGATTTATTTGGAATTTGATCACTGCTATTTGATCACCAATAGCAGTGATATAAGATAGCAGAGCCCTTGATATTATGGCTTGTCCATCTCAAGCAGCTTACCAGTACATTCTAATCAAAGATACAGGCAGTCTCGTGTACATTTAAAGTATAGATACAGGCATGAAAGGACGACTGATGATTGAAAAATCAAATCTACAGTTATATTTAGGATGTCTTAAGTTATAATATAGGAGCCCTGAGATATGGATGTTTTCCTATCTTTGAAACTAGGATAGGACAAGCAGTTAGGGTCTTTTTCTGTAATGAGGCCCCTGACCTATAAGTCTATGGTCTTCCTGACCCACACTTTCGGAACCACTGTGTAGCTTTGTGTACGTGTGTGTGTTTGTGAGAGAGACGTTTCTTTTGCTGCCAGCATGTTGTAGGTATAGGCTATAGTAGGCTACCTTGCCTCTACAGTGGTAATATTAGGATTTCAGCTTTACTTGATCTGATGTTAACACTACATTTTTGCAAGGTCTTCTAAGTGGTCTTCTAAATTTCTGTGCACAACTACACTTGGTAGTCTTGGTATCTAGAGAGGAAGGGGTAGCCTAGAGAACGGTGTAAGCCCATGAGGTCTGTAGGGGGAGGGGTAGAGAGAATCCAGATAACAATTTAGGAGTGTTCCCTTATAATAATGAGACATTAACAAAATGTTAAATGGTTTGTATTTTTATTTCTGTTAAATGTATTCTGTTTTTTGTTTGGAATATGTTAAACAGCAGATGCAGGAAGACGTTTGTGGTCGTCAAGCACCCCAGGTTTCACTACAACCTGCATTCTGGGTCCATTTGTTTCTTGAAGGGTTAGTACAGAACGTGTTATGTTTTACTTTAGTGGTGATAAATGGAGGTTCTAGGTCAATCCACAGAACACAGAACATTAAATAAGTGATTCAGTGGCTTCAAAGAGCCACACATTTTCACATGTTGTATTTGCTGGGCAAAATGTGTATTGTGTTTATTTCACCACACTACTAAATAAAATATATGGCACATAATCCAGCAAGTGTTATGCAAAAAGCGTTATAACCCGAAATAACTGCACGCAGGCATTACCAAGATGGCTGTGTTTGTAAATAGAGGAAATGCTCCTCCCACTATTATGTGTTATTCTCACGGTGAGGTTTATGCATTTTAATATTTCATCCACCCTCTCTTCTCTATGCTTTATACTGTAGTGAAGAGGGCTAGCAGAGAGCTGTATCAGTACATCAACCTCAGCCCAGAGGAGCCTACAGCCATGGCCGAGGAACTGCAAAGCCCAAACAGAACGAGGCTTAATTTACCAATACCAACTATGTAACAAAGATATAGCCTATAAATCATATAACACAATAAATACTGTATGACATGCACACAAAATGACATGTATAGCGAGGTTCATTTATGTATAAATACATTTATGTTATAAAATGCTTTGTGAATACGGGCCCTGGTCTTGTTAACCCGAAATAACTGCCCGCGGGCTTTACCAAGATGGCTACCGAGTGGCTAGTCTCTATTATGTCTCTGATAAATCCCATTTGTTGCTGTGTGTTTGTCAATAGAGGGAATGCTGCTCCCACTATTTTTATGTTATTCTCACGGTGAGGTTCATGCATTTTAATATTTCATCCACCCTCTCTTCTCTATGCTTTATACTGTAGTGAAGAGGGCTAGCAGAGAGCTGTATCAGTACATCAACCTCAGCCCAGAGGAGCCAATAGCCGTGGCCAAGGAACTGCAAAGCCCAAACCGAACAGGACTGAATTTACCAATACCAACTATGTAACAAAGATATAGCCTATAAATCTTATAACACAATAAATACTTGCACACAGATGCACACAAAATAAAACAATCAGACCAAAAATATGCTTATGGATGTGTATTTTAATAAAAATAATTCTGTCAAAAGTAAACAGAATACAATATTTCTTTTTTTATCATGTTTCCAGTACATATGTATATTTTTTTCTTTTTTTTCTTGATATTTTAAAGATTTTAATGTCTCATGCTAAGTAGAGGGTAACTCAGTTCACAATGTTTTTTTTTCTAAAACTCAAAAACTCTAAATATTCAACTGAAATTGTAATAGAAATCAATTGTGCACAGCTTGTTGTCTGTTAATTCCACATTTTAGGAATGTCTACAGACGTCTCTATTGGCTTCACAGGCTATGCCCTGATGCAACACTGTTCACATATGTCCTTTCCTGACAAACGTCACTCACCCAGCTGAACTGGCTCAGTGAAACACTGCTCCACCGACAGATCAGAGGGCTAAAGGAAGCTTGCATGTTAACAGTACTGAGACGTGGCCGCAGCTTTAACATAAGGAAAAGCTGGGAGACTTGATCCCTACAGGTATAGCCTACAACAGATAAGAGGTTTGTTCTTACAAGTATAAGTGTGTGCGGGCCTGTGTAACAGAGGTCTTTCAGAGACCTGTTATCAGATGTAGATGTATGTGTGAGTGTGTGTGTGTCTGTGCATGTAGCCATTAGAACAGTTCCTATAGTAGCAGAATGTTTATAAAATCCTCCTGGGAAAACGTGACCACATATCCTGTACTAGACCCCACAGCGTATACACACATGCCTAGTATAATATAACTCCAAAAACTCTACCATAGAACAAAATCCTCTTGAAAATGGAAATATACACTTTGGGGCTGGCTACACAAGTGAGTCAAACCACCACCCCGACCTCTGCATTAAAACACACCAAGTGGCAGCAGTAACACAACTGAGGAGAGATACAAACGTGTTAGAGCTGCATTCATTAAGACATTCCTTTGGACACTGGTAAAGCATAAAATGACTAAATACCATGTCAAGATATGGCAGAATATGTCTTAACGTTGTTGGTATATAGACTGTTTTTCTGTTCCACACTGTTGGTTAGCACCTGAAGTCCCCTTCCTCCCCAATTTGTCTCCCTCAATGCTTCTTTTTATCGCTTTGGAAGTAAAAACTTAGTGGAGGAAAACTGGAAAACCTTAATTTATGCAGCTTTAACTCTGGAGGCCTTTAATATAGAGAGTGCTCTAGAATTGTATGTGACATACTGTACAGTACACTGCAAACACACTAGCCTGACCTGTTAGGCAGACAACAAGTGTTATTGGAGCAGGACATCTGGAGAGAAATGCAAAGACAAGGTATTTAAGGAACTAAGGCAAGATTAAGATACGGCATTAAATCTAAGAATGTATCTGCATCCAATATATGTATTATAATTATAGCTGTGGCTGTAATAATGGCATAAACAAAACATTTTTCTCAGTAAAAATTAAACTGATTAATATAAACGACCACAAAGTGAATGTTTTCTTATCAATTAACATAGAGTTTATACTATGTATAATCTCTATGTATAATTTCCATATGTTTGTCATCAAGGTGAATGCAACACAATTAAATTAACTGGTTCTGAAACGATACATAACTAGGCTACTTCTAAAATAAATGTAAAGGTTTGTGACAGCAGTGAGAGGAGCAATAGCTGTAATGCTGCGATGCTATAATTGGCACCAAGGTGGTTTTAATCCCAGTGGTGTGGCTACTTTAGCAGCACCTATACAGAATCAGGTGTTTTTTCAGAGACTTGTGATAACTTCCATTAAAAGTTCTTTGCAAGTCAATTTAAACTTACAAAAAAATAAATAAAAAAATGTGATTATATTTTTATTTAATCACTTTCCTCAATGTTGTGGTGGCTGTAAATGTACCTGAATAATAGTATAATAACAAAACTATATTAAAAATCATGATATCATGATAATATTGATATACTGCATTTTTATACAATTATATTCAGCATGACCCCCTGGTGTCCGAGAGTGAAAACTAGTCATTCCCTGAGTCCAAAAAAGGGATTGACGATATTCAGAATAGCTAAAAAATATTTTAGACCATTTGCAATGCAATGCTCTGCTAAAACTGTAACTGTAGCCTACTGTACAGTTATGGCTTGTACATCCCTAACGTCTAGCATTATTCATTTACTTTCTGTGCCATTTGGGTATGAATATACGATACAGTGTAAAAAGTGTTACAGTGTAAAGGGTTTTTTATGTTTCAACGCTGCCAGCTGAGGTGAACTAACTCACATTTTCACTGCTTTGGTCGGCACTGCTGCTTTGATTGGAATTTGGTAGTGATCCATAATATTCCTAGTTGCAACATCCCAATAACTCAACTACAGCTGTGGGTTGCCAAATTGTTAGGTTGGTGTCTTTGAAAGTGACATGGTAAGAAAAGTCCAAAAATCTCTCTGGAGGGAGCTAATCTTGTAGTCACCTTGAGAGAGGAAAGAGACTAACAACAATATTTAAGAACAAAATATGTAGATTAAAAAGCCTATTTAACAACCACTTTAATCAACAAAAGAGAAACATTCAAGGAAAAAGACATCCAACTGCAGCTCATACACTAAGTGTATAAAGGTTCAGGTTTTGGTTCATTTCCTGCATACAAACAACAGACTCCAGGGAACTTTCCATCTGTAAATGGAAAGAATAAAAGGACTTGGAAGAAGACGAGGGCCATTATAGATGTAAGTCACAAAAGGGGCTATGAGAAATTATGCAGTTAGTAGACAGCACAGGATGGGTTGTTATAACGGTGATGTGACAAACAGCTTTGTCGTTACAAAGCTACCAAAGGACTCAATAGCCTAAATCCAAAACTGCCTAAGTGCACGCTGAACTGATCTTATCCACATAAATATGTTTCATGTTTAGCGAGTCAAGTAGCACTAAAACAGGATATATATTTGATAGAAACAGAAAAAATAGCCAGATGGCAGACAGGAATTAGGCTTGGCAACATGTTTTGTAAAGGGAACATATATGAATGCTTTTCATATGCAGCAACCTAAAATTAAACTCTCTTTGTTTGGCAAATAGCTTCACCGTTTATTAAAAATGGTAATGATGATAATGTTAACATCTGTAAACAGGCGTCTCTCATTAAGATGAATTTCTGACAATACTGCACTAGGAGGAGGAACTCCACATCTAAAACACAAGCTATTTTCTTACTGGTAATCCATATTGATGTTAGTTTCATACTAAATGTTAAACAGGTGATTGAGTATACAGTATTCTATTTACTCTCCTTTTATTTAAAGGGTAAATGAACACTAAATCGTGCAGGCAGACAGAAAGTGTTGCACTGCTCGCTATGGGATGAATTGTTTTGCACTTCCAGCCACACCCCAATCTATGATATCAGAGGACATTTTCCCATGAAGGTGAGTGCAGTGAGTTTATGCACTGTACAATTTTGTATTGATGTATCCAGCACTTAAGAATGAGTCTAAACACATTCGTTAAGTAACCTAAGATATGCAGGTATCTTGCGATGGTCCAAGAGCTGGATGGGATATTCTGTCTCTGATTATACCATTAAAAGGTTCATGAGATAACTGTGAAATGTGGTCAAATGTGACAAATAGGAGGGCTATGTCTGTCCCTGTCTCTATTTACCCAATGTCTGCTCACATTTGCTTGAGTCATGGGAGTTAAAAAAAGATGCAGATCCCAGTGTATACTTCAGGGGTCTGTAAGAGCTATATAAGGCTTACATACTGTACTTTATGCAGACAATGCAATATCTCACAGGGGCATGCTGGCATTGTTTCTACTCCTCATATGCAGAACATTTTCCCAAATTCTTCCAGGTAACAAACAAGTAGGATACAAAGTCCTGCATTTTAGGTAGTGTTGCATTTTCAACCTAAATAAAAAGGACATACCACCTTCCCTTCTATATGCACTTTTAGCAACTGATTTGAAATACAGTGTCAATTTTAAAAGGCCACTGTATTGCGTATTCATAGGCGCTGTGCCAGGACTGTTCCTGCCAGATTATTGAGTGTACCCTTCCTGTTGGTAGCACAGCAGTGTATGGCCACAGGTAGGGCCAAATGAAGCTTGTAACGGTGTTAATAGAGAGCTTGCTTAAGTGTTATGCCTGGAGTGTGTATGAATGCAGCGGGGAACCTACAGTCTGTGACATTTCTCTAACAAGCTGACGTAATCCAGAAACCACTGGGATGACCAATTATTGGACAAAGGGACCCTCCGTATGGGAGGAGCTAGTGCGCGTTGCTGAGGCAACCAGCCAGGAGTACTATGGTCTGTGATGTGGAGAACCAGGGCGTGAAATACTGAGTAGTAGGGAATCAAAATCCACCCAAAAAAACACAAAAGGGGAAAAAATATAAAGGAATTAGAACTTCTTTTGTCCAAGATTAGCACAACAAACTGACAAAAAGAACTAAAATGGCTAAATAAACAGAATAATAATTAATTATCTTTAAATAGTGTCACACTTTTTCTGTATTTGATAATACTAAATTTAGAAGAATCTTTCTTCTCTGCTCTCCTCCACTCCTCCCATCTGATGGACTGCCCAAAACACCAATCACACATGTGCTCGCTCCTCCATCGCCACGGCAACTACCTGCCTAGGCACGCCTTCTCCCGTCGCTGGTTAACAGTAACCTGCGAAAAGATACGGGACGGTATGAGCCACATATGGAACCTGGTGTGTGTGTGTGTGTGTGTGTGTGTGTGTGTGTGTGTGTGTGTGTGTGTGTGTGTGTGTGCGTGTGAGTGAGTGTGAATGAGCATTTTTTGATAGATGAGTGGGCAGCACAGTATATAAAGGCACAGTGTGGTGACTCC
>JAOEHI010052430.1:0-16752 GCA_025447815.1 Percopsis transmontana | reverse complement strand
GTGTGTGTGTGTGTGTGTGTGTGTGTGTGTGTGTGTGTGTGTGTGTGTGTGTGTGCGTGTGTGTGTGTGTGTGTGTGACCTTCCACAGGGTTATCTCCAATACTCGGTGTTGTTCTATGGATATTACGGCAGGGTGCGGAAGATCGGTAGCGCTGGCTACCGGCTGCCTCTGGCATACTTCCTGGTTGGGATGGCTGTTTTCGCCTACAGCTTCATCATCTTGTTGAGAAAGTATAGTCATTATTGTGTTGATACATTTTATTATTTATTTATTGTGTGACATTGTTGCTGTAGAGTCGGCCTACCTGTAAGCATCCTTTAGCAAGATGCCTAACCCCTAACTCTGCTCCATATAATAGAACAATGTAATTGTAGGTCGCTTTGGATAAAAGCGTCTGCTAAATGCTGTAAATGTAAATGTAAATGTAGAATGTGGTACGTGCAAAATTATTAGTCTGTCAGGATAAAAGTCCAGCTGTTTATTTGTTTTATTACCCCAAAATTTAATACAATATAAAATTAAAATTAATCTTGTCAGTTACGCATGGCATAGAATGGTGTATAGTAGACTGAATACATTTATATTGAACATCCCAGTCAGAGCTGATAGTGACATATAAAAGCCACAGAAAAAAAAACACTATTATAAATTGTTTTTAATTTTTTGCTAATATGCAGTTTCTCATTTACCAAAACATCTTTGTTGTCCTTCAGAATGGCCAAGAACTCCCGTCTGAGTTTGGCCAGTGCCTCAGATGAGAACTTCACCTTCTGTTGGCGTGTGTTCTGTGCCTGGGACTATCTGATAGGGAACCTGGAGGCAGCAGAGAGCAAAGGAGCCGCCATTGTCAACAACATCCGGGTCTCACACACACACACACACACACACACACACACTTAACTTATTAGTGATTCTTTTGTCTGTGAATGTAATTTATTTTCTTAAAATAATATTATGTGTCTCAATGCTTTTTTCTGAACAGGAAGCCATTGTAGAAGAGCAGGAGAAAAAGAAGGACACAAGTCTGTGCGTGTTTTTATTTCTGTCATATTTTTTGAAAATATATATTTATTTCTGTTTCGTAATTAATGTTTCAGAATGAAGAACTTCAAAATACTTCATCAACCTGCGCTCATCCACATCCTCGTCGTCTGTCACACATTCCCTCTGCGTTCTACTTTCACAGCATGTTGCAGCCTCAACAACACACGCACACACGCACACACTTCCTTACTAGCATAACTCTTACAAACACCCTTACTGCAGCGGCTTCCTACCCCTAAATCAGCATCAGGATGCCATGAGAGCTGCTGAACACATTAAAATTGGATTAGCATGTCAGAGAGCGCTTTCTCACTGCAGCACAGAGCCTCTCTATCAGACCACACACGTACTGTGAGATGACTGATTGGTGTGTAGGAGAGGGTTCTAGGTGTTTACACTGAACGTGAAATGATGAACATTGTAAACGTATATATCTTTATTTGGCACTAGCAGCTAACAATTAACACTGCTAATACCACAGTAAAGTCAGTTTAAAGTCACATGTGCCGTTAGCGAACCTTTACAATATCTAGAAACTGTCTGCAGGTGTTGGGAAGTGGGAGTTGTGGGAGTACTAGTAATAGTAATATTGGGCAATTGTACAATACAACACAATGAAGTGTAAGCATTTCACCACAATGACAAATGAATAGCTCTTCACTTTCATGCATGTACTTTCAATTCAAAATGTGTGTATATATACTGTATATATATATAATATTGACATTTCTAAATACATTAAAAAAATTAAATATTTTACATAAGCCTTGCCACATTTGTTATGTGGTGCACTCAAAGTTGAGCAATATATATTTTTTTAAATGTATTCATTGTCGGGAAAATAACTATAGGCTGCTGGCTAATTCAGTCAATTACTGGCTAAATGATAAGAGATACTGTGAGGCTGTATACATTTGAAGTCATCCACAGTGTCCCTCTGACGTGTGTCTCTGACCGCTGTGTCTTTCAGGGCCGTTTTAATCAGCCTGCGTATTCTAGCCAATATCCTGGTGCTGCTGTCCCTGGCAGGAAGTATCTACATCATCTACTTCGTGGTGGACCGCTCGCAGAAGCTGGAGCAGGAGAAGCCGGAACTGACGTTGTGGGAGAAGAATGAGGTAGAATGAGCAATGGCGAGCGGACATCGTCGCCGTCCGTTCGATTGTTTACCGTTCAATCCAATTACAGCTGGTCTATGAAATTGGAGCCCTGAGACAAATACGGCGCAGGCAGACTGTTAATTGTTGCTTTCATTTGCTTCCATCTGTCAGTGACAGCTGATAATTCCATTGGCCTCCTAAGAGACTACGTATGGTCCAGCAGTTTAGAAGCCAAATGTCTCCATTGACCGCCTGTTACAGCTTTGTTTGTAGAGCATGTTGGTATGATTACATTTAACTCTTGTAAGTCATAATCCTATTTGTCCATTTCTGGCACACACTCAAGTAAAAAGTCATAACAAAGTTACCTGTACAAGGTTACATGAAGGCTTTATTTTTTATTTCTATATCTTATTCCATCTACTGTACAATAAAAGTTCAGTGATTCATATAGAGGACTTCCATTTTTCCATTTAAATATGCCTCAGTTTTCTGGCAATTTTTACTGGCATGGTGTTGATTTTACTGTCAAAAAAGGCTTTCTCAAAGGTGACAAGATGTTTTGCATTTAAACCTTTGATTTGACTCTCGTGTCAGGTGAGTGTGGTGGTTTCTCTCATCACTATGATAGCTCCGTCTGCCTTCGAGCTGGTGTCTCAGCTGGAGATGTACCACCCGAGAACCTCGCTCCGCTTCCAGCTGGCCAGGTACTCCCTGCATGCGAGATGCTGAGTGGATCATTGGGAGTTTAGTGTACTGCTCTGCCACTAATGCTGTGTCATTGTGCAGGGTGCTGGTTTTATACCTGGGGAATCTGTACAGCCTCATCATTGCCCTGCTTGATAAGGTCAACAGCATGAGCTCGGCTGTGAGTAGAGAAGTTGACATTCTGACTGTAAAGCTGCAATCTCGCACTTTTGCGTGTAACTTAATTTCCCCTTTGTTGCTATTTGATGTACAGTGGTGGGACCATCAGTGAGGATAGGTATAGGTAGGAAGTGTATAAGCACCTCCATTGGCACACATGCTGGTAGGGGTTTGAAGTGAGCACTTACCACTTACTGACTGTAGGTGTCTCCTAATTACAATAAACTGGAAAGTTCAAGATAGTGATTTGTGTAAAGATGCAGCCATACTGTTTACCAGAGAGGTTAAAAGTTATAGGAATGTTACTTCACCTTTTACACATGAATGTTTTGGTTTCATTTGCATTGGTTTAGTCTATCAAATGAATATTGTCTGAAATACTTCTTGTGAAGACTTCAATATAGCAGCATAGACTATACTCCATGATTGGTTGACTGTGTTTGTTTGACAGACGTCTAAGTCACAGACTCCTAAGTGTCCATTTATATGAAGATCCAATGTAGCAAGAATACAGTTTAATCCATGACTGGTTGACTGTGTTTGTTTGACAGATTACAGTGCTTCCAGGCAACGCGTCTGACTCCAGCTCTTTCCTGGCCACGGTGTCCCAGCCGGAGGGGGGCAGCCTGTCCACCCTCGTCTCCGACGTCGCCAGCCGCAACAGCACCATAGCGACCGTCGCCATGGTGATGGACGTCAGCAACAGCACCACCAGGAGCAGCATGACGGCGGTCTCCAATCGGACGGCCCTGTTCGAGAAGAACACCCGCTCGCAGCAGGACCCCTGCTGGGAGACCTACGTTGGACAGGTCTGGCTGTCGTTCTTACAGTATGTAGTTCATGTAGTTAAAGTATGTAGTTCTTTCGCTCCTGACCCAACCCCAGTGGTTCTGAATTTATAGTCCGTGACCGTAGGGTTGTTAGGAAGCCATGTCAAAACACTTTTCATATTATCAAAAATACTATTTCCACATTTATCAGAAAATGTATTTCTTGTTGTTTGTACATGTTATTTCATTTCTTTAGAAATCTCTTAGGAGCTCAGGATTTTCATCCATCTTCAGCAATATGTTTACGTGAGAAATATAGTATATAGTAAATATAGTTTTTATTTTAGACTTGGTTCGGGATAATAATACATCTTTTTCTCTAAAAGCTCATTTAGGAACGCTAAAGAGGTTTTAGGTTATAGACCAGTATGCCATATTATTCTATATATTATCATACACCCAGCAGCTGGATAATCAACAGACAATTATTACCTTTTATGACCTCTGTCTTATAAAGACAAGAAAAACTGTCTCCACATGAAATTAACTGTGCAGTCAGCCATGGTTCAGTAACCCTGGTGGAACGGGTACCACTGAGTGAGTGTTAACTATGATGAAGATACTGTACATTCTGTTTCAGTTTTTTTCAGTTTGACCAGATTTATGGTTAATGCATGGTTAGTATTTCCAACTAGACTAGGTAGACGGTTAGTACTTCTATTGGAGGAGATGTATGGATAGGATTTCTAACTAAAGTAGGTGTTGCAAAATAAAATGTTTTCTTAAAGGTTTGTTGAAAGTCAAATCGGAATCAAAATTTGAAGTCAAATCCTTCAACAGGAAAGTAACCAATAAAACATTAGTTTCTGGATTCTATTAGGATTCCACTGACTCAGAATTGTTGTTAAATAAAACAAGTCCAAGTGTCTTGAGTGAGCAATGTAAATTATTGTGCAGGGCAAAAAACTTCTCTCCAGACAATATTATCTTAGTTATAATGTACCTCTCTTGGAACTGGGCAGACAACCTTGTCTAGATTAAGATAAAATAACCAAAACCAGACCTCATACATGGATAGGGAAAAGTATAACATGCAAAAGTATGAGAAATCAATAATTTCATAGCAGCTAGAATAAAAGCTACATGGTTAGTACTTCCACTGGAGAAGATGCATGGTACACGTTCAAGCAGAGACGTTATAGAAGACACAGACCACTTCAACAATCCTGAATAGAATGCTATGGGAAAAGTCCGTAATGCCAAAGATGGCGCCAAAGAGCCAATTGCCTGCTTTATAACAGTCGAACGGGAAACCTATTTAGCCAATCGTGTGGTTGCACTGACCCTGCGCATGCGTACCAAAAGTAACTGCCCGCGGGCGTTATTATCAAGATGGCTGCCGAGCGGCCAGACTCTCCTATGAGGACTTTGGTTCAAGTACTAATTCCAATGTAATTCCAATTACAAGTACCTATAACTGATGAAAACACATGGGCTGGTCTGGAACAGATAAATGATCCAGAACTTGTGTTTCCTGAACTGCGTTCGCCGTGGCCGTGTGTGGGTCCAGGAGATGTTGAAGCTGTCCATCATTGACATGATCTTCACCGTGGCCAGCATCTTGCTGATAGACTTCATCCGAGGTCTGGTCGTCCGCTACCTGAGTGACTGCTGCTGCTGGGACCTGGAGAGCAAGTTTGTAAGCACGCCCCACCTCCACCTCTGCACACCTGTTTTCCACTGTCTTGGCATTCTAATGGTCTAGGTGGAAGGTCATGGGTTCGAGCCCCGCAGTCAGCCTTACCTGAAGGCATCCTTGAGCCAGATGTCTAAGAGCCTCTTCCTGCTCCTTGCAATACTTGTCATTGTAGTCATTGTAAGTCGCTTGGGATAAAAGAATCCGCTAAATGATTGTTTATTGATTATGGGTGATAGGAAGGAAAATCTTGCCTTTCCCGTTGGCGCCCCCAAACTCTGGGACATGCTGCCTCTACATGTTAGACTGGCCCCTACGCTGCCTGCTTTTAAATCCCTTCTAAAAAACACATTTCTGTTCCTTGGCTTTTAATTCAGTATGAGAGTTGTTTTTCTTTTTCTTATCGTTTCTTTTATTATTTTACTGTCCTTCTGTTGTCTAAATTGCATTGTTTTATGGTTTGCGCTAGTCCTGATTTTACAGCACTTTGGTACAGCAACTTTTGCTGTTTTAAATGGGCTTTATAAATACATTTGGATTGGATTTGGATTGGAAAGTGATATCTTTTTTTTCCTTTTTTTTTCCCTCAGCCTGAATACGGAGAATTTAAAATAGCTGAGAACGTGCTACACCTCATTTATAATCAAGGGATGATCTGGTAAGTTAGACTGTTGTACACAAACGTATCCTGCTGTTCTGGAGGGATTCTCCCTGCCCGTCCCTGCTGGGTCCTGGTGCAGTAAAGGATTCCATTCACCACTAATAGACCACACAGCACCACACAGTGACCCTGCTATAGTCTCTCCATTACACCTCTATGGCTGGCCGCCTGTATTTCCTAAACTCATTTCTGAAATGTCATCTTGTGCCGATGAACACAATGAGTTGGAACCCTGAGCCACTGGATGTAATGTGGGCTGAGCTGACCCCAGTGTCTGTGTGTGTGCGTGTGTGTGTGTGTGTGCGCGTGCTTTTCCTCCAGGATGGGGGCATTTTTCTCTCCGTGCCTTCCTGCTTTTAATGTCTTGAAGCTGATTGGTCTGATGTATCTGAGGAGCTGGGCTGTTCTCACCTGTAACGTTCCACACCAGCAGGTGTTCAGAGCTTCAAGGTCAGCGTGAACACACACGCACACACACACACACACACACACACACACACACACACACACATACTCTGTGCATGCAGTATAATAGGTAGACATTTCTGTGCGTGTTGTTAGGTCACTGCAGTTGCTGCAGTGGCTCAAATGTGTGTCAGGTGACGTCACCAGCAATACAGTAAGTGACATCACCTGGCACAAATTTGAGCCAATCAGATGCAGCAAATGCAAAAATGTGGGTTCAGCCAGTAGATGGTGCTGTCCCTATGGGTTGATCTTAGTGTTTGGTTCCAGGTGAATATATATGCCCATGTATGAGCCACCAGACAATCAAAAACATGTATATATTATATTTTCCATAATGTCACATCCAGTATTTCAACATGGTTACTTTTACTTCAGAGTTGCTCTGGTATATTGGAAAAAGCATTTTATAGCGGTATATAATGCACTTTATTTTATGGCCACCACCATATTACAATTACAATTTACAATGAGATCATTTAGCAGACGCTTTTATCCAAAGCGACTTACAATTACAAGGTGCTATTACATGGAGCAGATAGAGGTTTGGCATCTTGCTCAAGGATGCTTACAGGTAGGCTAACTGTGGGTCTGTTTTTGTTTTTCCTTTTTCATTGGGTCATTTGGTTACAGTAAGCTTTGTGGTGTTATTTCTGTATGAAATGTGAGCCTTGATAGACACCAATACACCGATATAGAGCATTAAACAACGTCTTTATCGTTTGATTTTTAAAATACATTAATGTGTCACTCATCTCAGTTTATTCAGTTAGAATTATGTTTCGTTAAAACATTTTCAATGCCGCGATAGCTTATTATCATTATTTACCCGCAATCTCTCTCTCTCCTCACACTCTCCACCGCCTCGAGACGCAGGCAGTGGAGGATTCTGACGACTCCATTCTCTTACAAGATTTTCCTATGCCTGTTATAGCAATGGATTAGCCTAATTTAGTTAATTTAGTTAAATTCAATGCCATTCATAATCATAGGCTGCGGAACAACCTATGTGCCGTGCTGTGCGTGCACAGGCTTAACAGACATGTCGTTAAATGGTCTGCTGTGATTGGTCCAGATTGGTTTACTTTTTTAGAAAATGTATTTATTTATGTTAATTTCAATAATTAAAAATAAAAGTTGGGAATATATACAGTATGTTCCATCCTGTATGTCATTAACGCCACGCCTTGAGAGTATCTTGATGTGGGACTATCTATACTCGCGCATGCACACACACACACACACACACACACACACACACAGCCACCATTCCTTAGCCCGCTCTGATTTATGTAACAAGGCAGGCCTCTCTTCTCTCAAGCCTTATCACTCACTCCCAGATGTGGTGGAGAATAAAAGCATCCATCTATATATATACCAAGCTCTCTCTCTCTCGCCCTCTCTCACTCGCACGCATGCCAAGTGCTGTGTAACGCTGAGATAGGTCCTCCTTGCGCACGGCTAAATCCAGTTCCACTGAAAGGGGAGAGAGATTGATACTGACAGTTTACTGATAATTAAAAAGTCCCTTTTAACGTCCCTTCTGTGTTTATGTACTGTTGAAAAGTACCTGAAAGTATGTAACAGCAGCAATATCGCATTTCTGCTGTGGGCATATTGTGAACTTTGTTGCAACAGGGTAGCAGTAGTTAAAGGGACAACAGCGGCAGTTAAAGGTTAGACGTGTGTTAAAACACTCTGTTGGCGATGTGTGCTGGTGCTTGTTTGTGTTTTCTGCAAAGACAACACTATGTCAGTTACTGGGTTGTATGTGTAATTGAGAAATACAGTATAGGCAGTAGCTCAATTTCAATTAATCTGAGTGAGATTGAAATTTTTATATTTTATATTAAATATGTACTAATTGTAAGTCGCTTTGGATAAAAGCGTCTGCTAAAAGCTGTAAATGTAAATGTAAAATATATAAATATATTTAATCAAGTTGTTTTTTCTTTTCTTTTACCTTTTCTCCTTGTCCTGACACACTATCTTACCAATCTCTTACTGTAGGTCACATTTCACCCCTTCTGCCAACCCTTATATGCAACAGCCTGTGTAAAACATGAATAAGGATAGGCCTGTTAACAAAATTATACCCCATAATAAAGTACATTGTTAAAATATTTCCCTCAACAAATCCATTTACATACTCAAATATTATGTCAATATTTCAATTCCTTTTTGTTGGAAATGTTAGTACAATGGAGGGGCGAAGGTCTAGTGGTCTATGTGTTGGACTCCCAGCCAGAAGGTTGTGGGTTCAAGCCCCAGAGTTGGCCCACCTGTAAGCATCGTTGAGATGCCTACCTGCACCATGTAATTGTAAGTCGCTTTGGATAAAAGCATCTGCTAAATGACCTAATACACCGTTGTGCACTCTGAACTTGCACAAGCAATGTTCAAAGAAAGTATCAATATTAGAATTTGCCAAATTCATTCAGAATCTACAAAAATAAAATAGATGAATATCAAGTACAGATCTTTAACCCAGCCCTAATGTGTCATTACCACTGCCCTGAAATACAGCCTATGCGTGACACCACATGGTAAGACATAGCGAAGGTCTCTGTACGTGACTTCTTCTGTTTCCTATAGATCAAACAATTTCTACCTGGCTATGCTGCTGTTCATGCTGTTTCTGTGTATGCTGCCCACCATCTTCGCCATAGTGAAATACAGACCCTCACAATACTGCGGACCATTTAGGTGAGCCCTGCTTGTAGTATTGAAAGCTCATTTACCTGAACCTTTGTTAAACCCTCAGCCCTGTAGCTTCCTTACCTTGTTCACAGCACCTTGCAAGTGTGTTCCACCACCATTCACTTCCGTTGTTTCTCAAAAACACACTTATTTGTGTCTGTCTGTCTGTGTGTGTGTGTGTGTGTGTGTGTGTGTGTGTGTGTGTGCGCGCACGCGTCCGGTTGCACGCATGTATTTGCGTGTGCGCCGCAGTGGTCAAGAGAAGATTTACGACATCATCTCGGAGACGATCGCCAACGACTTCCCTCGGTGGTTCAGTAAAGTCATGAGTTACGTCACAAGCCCTGTCGTGGTGCTCCCTGCGCTGCTGCTGCTGTTGTAAGACTAGACGCACGCACGCACGCACGCACGCACGCACGCACGCACGCACGCACCCACGCACTCGGAGCCCGTTAGTACATGGAGCTCAGTGTTGAGTCGTCTGTGTGTTTCAGCATGCTCATATACTACCTCCAGGCCATCGCCAGGTCCCTCAAGTTCACCAACAACCAGCTGAGAATGCAACTCCAGACCGTGAGTCTCTCTAGTTCTCCCAGAGGTGGAGGATCCAGGTGTTGGCTCCACCCCAGCAGGGGAGGGAAATAATTAGGGAAATCAGCTGGTTTATAACATGGGAGGAGCCAATACCTGGTTAGGATGCTTACTTTCTACATCCAGTTAGGCCTACTGTATGTGGCTATATATTTATTAAAGCTGTTGTATTTGTTAGGAGCGGACAGAAGATAAGAAGAAAGTCCAGTTGGCTGCAGGTAGTATTTATTTATTTATTTATTTATTTATTTAAATTCTATGAATTCCATCACTTCCTGCTATGGGCGTCAACCTTTGAGCTGTGACCTTTAAACCCCCGCAGCTCGCCTGCAGGCCCCGGGGGGCGCGGCCGACGAGACCCCCGATCGGCAGGAGAGCGACGTCACGAGCCGCGAGTCCTCCGTCCACACGGCGTCGCCGCGGCACAACGGCAGCGTGGCCAACCTCCAGTCCCCCGCGCACCGCGGCAACAGCATCCGCACCATCACCCAGTCGGCGTCGAGGGCCGACCTGGGCAGGGGAGGGTGCGTGCCGGGCACCTCCCGGAGCCCCGGTGTGTCCATCGTGCACAAACACAGGCTGGAGCCCATAGCTGCCAGGTATGGGCACGTCAGTTGCCATGTCACTATGACCATATATGGACTTCCGGGTCAAACGCTATTATATATATCGTATCCAAGATAAGCAAGCAATAAATTCACAAGGCTTCTGTTTCCGTGAGCCTTGCTAGTGGTCTGCGTGGCGCGGGTCAACAGCTTATAGAACAGATTATAGAAATCAACAACCGGTGCCGTTGGAGAGACAAATATACGTAGATTAAAGCATCCTATTTTTAAAAAGCCTACGTTGAAGGAAGACCGTGATAGAGCGATTTTATGTGAAAACCCAATTAATTTGATCCATTTGATCCGGAATTCCGTATTTGGCCATGCTGACGTCAATCATCTTACAGTACGAGGTCTGTTATTGAGTTGAGGTGTTGGAGCCACACCCATTGCTAACAGGTGTATAACATCAGTCTCCATAGACTATATTTTGCTGCATTCGATTGTAGTGGTGGTGAGTCGGAAGTGAGAAACGCGTCACTGATGCTTTCCGTGCGTTCGAGCTGGTAGTTGGAAGTTGTAAAAACATGCGAGGCCGAGTGCTCCTGAGCAAAACTTTGTCCTTCACTTGTTGCATACCAGTAACGTGAACTATTGACAGTCGTGTGTGAGTTGTTTTCTAACCGCATACTTTTCTATCTTTGACGGTGTGGGCAGCCATGTTGCTGTGACGTCAAGTAAGGAAATTAATGTCGAGAAACCTTGCCAAGGATGCCGACATGGAATTCTGAGTTTTTATTTATTTTTTCCGGTCGGAAGTTGGAAATCCCCATTTCCGACATGCAATCGAATGCAGCATAAGATCTTGTGGAAAATCTCCTCGGAAGAGCCGCCCCTCCACATAGAGTAACTGCCAAAGTCGTTAACAGCATCACTAGCTCTGTCCTCTCGCTATAACTGAGTGTTATATGTTATTTGTATTCATAACAGGCACGCACCATTTCTGGGCGGTCCCAGCGGAAGCTGCAGGTCCAAATCCTACCACCAGGTGGCGTACAACCCCATGCCCACCTACGCCGACAGCATCCACTCCGACCCGCTGTACCGGAAGACGGTGCGTGCGCTGCACCCGGCCGACGCCGCGGGGGTCCTGGGGCGGCGGGGGGCGCCCCCCTCCGCCCGCTACGTGATCGTCAGCGAGCGTGACGCCCGGAGGAAGCTGCAGCGTTCGGCCACGCGCGTGCCCCGCCACTACCGCCTGGAGGAGCCCGGCGAGGTGCTGGAGCTGTGCTCGCACAGCGCCAAGCGCTATGTGCCCTGCGCCCCGCACCACCAGGCCCACGAGCACAGGCCCCACCCCTCCCACCCGCACCTCAGCGAGGAGGAGGAGGAGGAGGAGGGCGGAGAGGGCGGGGAAGGCAAGGGAAACAGAAGGGGGGCCTTGGCTCAAGCCAGCCGCCCCCGGTCTCTCTCTGACCTCCACCAGCCCGCCCGCTTCTACATCGGGGAGCGCACGGAGAGCCAGCTGTCCATGGCCAGGGAGGGTCCCCCTGCCCGGGGAAGGCGTGCGGTACTGAGCCGCGACACAGCCCTGGACGACGAAGGAGAAGTGGACTGGTCCGGGCTGGAGGCGCACCCCCGCTCCCGCCCCGGCGCCAGAAGAGCGGGGCCTCCTCTGGTGCAAACCAGGCGGCACACACCGCCGTCCCCAGGCCTCCGCTGCGCCCCCTCCGCGGCCCGGCTGGTGGAGCCCCAGGTGAAGCCCAAGAGCAGACCCAAGCTGGAGCGCTCCCTGACGGAGTCGGACTCGGCCTCGCTGGCGTCCAGCAGTGACCAGCAGCACAGCAGCACAGACCAGTACATTCAGGTCATTCACAACAAGCAGCGCTACGCCAGGTCGGACGCCAGGCAGGGCAAGCTGGCCAAGAAGAAGTCCAAAGCCAGCATCGATCTCACTGTGGCCAGGTCCAATGATCTAGTCTGCTCCAATGTATGATGTTCTTATTCTATTACTATATTCATCTAGAAATCATTACACACATGTATAGTCTAAGAAGAAGAAGTAGAGTTTGCATCTAAAGCACAGAATATATATATATATATATATATAGATAGATAGATAGATAGATAGATATCCTACATATACATATACACATACCTCTATACAATTTATAGGATTTAGGGGCAGGGAAGTCTACTGGTCTGGGTGTTTGACTCTGAGTCGAAGGTCATGGGTTGAAGTCCCAGAGTTGGCCTACCTGTCAGGATCCTTGAGCAAGACGCCTAACCACTCCTTGTAACTATACTATTTGGATAAAAGCATCTGCTCATTTTGTAATCGTATTTACTGTGTGGTGTCATTTTGAAAACAATGTAAGACAATTCTATGCCGACTTTTCAATACAGCGTGTTCCACTAGCAAGTCAAACCACCCATGATCTGTTACAATGCAGTATAACCTCAACCATCAGATAATGCATATCCTTCTAAATAGCAGACTCGTTTGTCACGGAATATTAGTTGGTAACTGCCATCTTATCTGGACTTGCTCTGTACATTTTGCACTTTGGACCACCCTTTGTTTCACCCACCCACCTAGGAAACCAGCAAGTATTGATGTATCAGCAATATTTGTTAGACAAAAAATAAAGACAGACATCTTTTGGGATATTTTAATTATATCTGTTTTAAGACTGAAAATGGCAGATTTGAAAGAGACTTTGTTTGGCATGATTTTTCAGATTGTGTGGGGTTTGTTTTTTGTCCATTTGGACCAATCAATGTACTCAACCAGTCATTAACGCTAAACCATCTTGAGACATCTTAAGTCAGTGGGGGTTTCTTAATAAAGTCCAGGAAGAATCAACGGCTGCTATTTCAAGGATGCTACATCATCGAATCCCGCTGAAGGACTGTTCCGATGTCTAGGATCCTTTGATTTTTTTACCAAGGACTGAGTCCTTCGATCAGAGAATTTTCAGGGATGCATGTGTGAAGTACCTACAATCCTATGCGCACGTACGAGAGGAATTGAAGACGTGACCTTTTCAATGACGGACATCTGCACACTCGCTAGACTGTTCCATTATGTGTTCTCCGAATGCTAGGAAGGAGTCTTGCCTAGCCTCTGACGGGACCAACTTGGAAAGATCCGTCCTACCAAGGAAACATCCTTGATTTTGAGAAACACCCACAGATTCCATGTCTTTAGGTAACCATGGAATGCAATGTACTGTGGGCACCCCTAGATTACTATCAATATGGTAGTATGGTATATCATTAAAGTGTAACTAAATACTAAAATCAAGCAGCAGAAGCAGAACAGAACAATCTACGGGTTAAACACAGGTCACTGCAAATGCTTTATCTGATTTACTCAAATTTGTGCCAGGCCACCCCCCCCCCCCCTTCTCTTTAACAAAACACTTTTAGAGTAGGCTACATTGTGTGCTTATAATAAGAATTTTGCCCCTCAAGCAGGATTTCATTGGGGTGACATTCTATTCTTTGAAGTGTTTATTTTCGTATGACACAGGTCACAGTGTGAGTGACTTGTCAGCCACTGTGACTGACTACTGTTAGCTTTCTGCCCTCAAGTTTGTTCGACAACCTCCTTGTTTTATTTATTTATTTTTTGCAAGAAAAACAATATGTCATGTCAATATTCAATACAATTACAATTGTAATTGTAATACACGAGAATGCTGAATGAATTAGCACAGCAACTGTAAAATAAATAAATAAATACAAAGGGTATATAAATCAATAAAATAACATACAAACATTAATAAAATCGTAATAAGTTACATGTGAAACATTGGTGTGCGGTTTTCTTCAACTATTACATTGTAGCAGTGTGACAGTAATGTCGTATATTAGTTTTAAAGATTTAAAAATCAAAAAGATTAGGGATTTGTAAAATTAAAAAATGTTAAAGATTTGTACTGCCACATTTATTACAGGCGTTATTTGCATGGTTAAAAACATAAGAAGCGCAATCTTTCTATGATGTTGATTATCCATGTTTCACAACCTTCAGAACCTTACCTCTACACTCCTCTTCACAGATAGGCCACTGAAACGGGCCTGACGTCATATCACGCGAACCAGTTCTATGGTTATGGGTGACTCAGATATCTGGATGAAATATTCGGTCAGTCAAAATATCTGAATCTGTTTCTATAACAACTAACTGTGTGAATCGTGATTTCTTGATTTCTTGATTTGTATCGACAACCGTGAAACCGGGTCGCGTGCTGGCGACGATGCAAGGAGTGCATTGCCCTAGTAAAGTTCATTCATTTTGGCTAGCTGTGTTAGCCAGCTAGCTAACTAGCTCCGTTTTGCTTCAATGGCTCGCTAGCTATCTGCTACTAGGGTCGCGCTGCTTCGCTGCTTATAGACGGATTGGGGCTGTCGTTTTATCGTGAATTAACTGCCAGTCGGCCGATCTCTAGCCTGTCAGTCGGTTTGTGAATCACACCAGCGGGCATGGATTATGAACATAAAGCGAGCCAGGTGGCTGACTGTTTGCTTAGCTGCAAGAAGGACGCGTCCGGCTGGAAAGTCTGCAAGAAATCGGTAATGTGTGTGTTTTAATCTGCTCTTAACATGAACATTGATCCCGTTTTGTCGCTTTCATGTACCGTAGTTTTTACAATCTTTGTTTGTTTAATAAGCATTTTTTTCAGATGACATTTACTTTTAGTTTCTGTACTTAACTGGAGATGCTCGTTATTTATCATAACAATCCCTATTATTTACATAAAGACAACATTGCTTACTCTTTATTTACTTTTGTTTTGTTTTGTATTGTTTCCAGAATGACGTCATTGTGTCCTGGCGTCCCTCAACTGAGTTCCCTGGAAACGTGTAAGGAAAAATACTAATACTAATGTATTATTATGTCGTCTGTCGTATTAACTAATTAAGGAGGGTAACGTCTCACCCTGGCTTATCTCAGATAACCACTGCCTTAATCCAGGCTGTTAATGGTTTGTGGCAGCATCACTGACTAAAGGTTAATTTTCTCTCTTTTTTCAATAGCAACCTTACAGCCAATCAACTATAGGAAATACATCAACCTTGTCACTGAGAATACATTGAGACAACAAAACAGCCATATTATTGAAAATGCATGCCCATAAACCATGTGGCTTTCCTTGATTTAGTTATTTCAACGAACAGCCATGTCATGCCTTGCTAATCTACCTCCCTGACAGTGAGTGACTGTGATGTTCCTTTTCCTGGCAGCTATAAGGGTGAGGGGGTTGTTAGCGGTAGCCCAGAAAAAGTGTGGGAGTGCCTGAAACCAATCCCCAACGGGCTGAGAGTCAAGTGGGACAACAATGTCAAGAACTTTGAACTCTTGCAACAAGTGACCGAGGTTTGTTCCAAACTTCTCTCTTTACTGAAGCGCTTGTTGTTCCGTCATCCTCGCTTTAGTCAGACTTGTGTCACAATCTTTATTAGGAGATAATGTTTGCATCTCAATCCTTCCTACGTTGTTTTCGGTCCTCTCGGGATCCTTCTACACGCCACACACGCGACATTGTGTGAGCGTCTGTTTATTCCGCTATGAAATGTGTTCCTCGATCCACCATGACCATCCACTATTTTTCTTGCACAGGATGTGTCTGTGTGCCGAACTGTCACGCCCTCTGCCGCTATGGGTATCATAGCCCCACGAGACTTCGTAGACGTTATATTAGTGAAGCAGTATGAAGACGGCACCATTTCATCAAATGGTGTGTAAAGTCCATGTTCTTCCATCTATAACCTATTCTAACCTTAATCGAATTAAACCTTTATCCATAATGTATAACCAGAACCAGGAAATGTTGCAAAATGAATAGCGGGAGAAAAAAAAGGATCAACGTAATGAAAGTAATAAACTGCCCTATTTCTCTGTCTGCATTTTGTTGACAGCCACCAACGTGGTACATCCTAACTGTCCGGTCCAGTCAGGGTACGTCAGGGGCTTCAACCATGCGTGTGGCTGCATCTGTGTTCCTATCTCAGGGTGAGTGCCGCAGCAGAGCACCAGTTAAAACACACTGGGCGCTCTGAAAGAATTTGCCCATCATGCTTCCTCAGAAAAGGTTGTTTCAAAGTTGGAAGCAGCCAGGACTAAAATAGATTTTGCGGTGTTTCTCGGGAACTGCACAAGCAGTGTTTGGCCACCTTGGGGCAGTGTTAAGCTTGAATCGCTGCACCTGGAAAATCTCATTTCTTTTACGTAGAGAGAGAGAGAGAGAGAGAGAGAGAGAGAGAGAGAGAGAGAGAGAGAGAGAGAGAGAGAGAGAGAGAGAG
>JAOEHI010052429.1:0-16752 GCA_025447815.1 Percopsis transmontana | reverse complement strand
CCCCCCCCCCCCCCCCCCCCCCCCCCCCCCCCCCCCCCCGCCCCCCCCCCCCCCCCCCCCCCCCCCCCCCCCCCCAAGTCAGTATGCCCTAATTCATAGATGAGGGGTCACCTGAGCCTTTTTAGCGGGCTTTTCTGGTATGTGACCTGAAGGCATCATTTGGCCCTATTTTGAAAAATTCCCAGAGGGGCTCACGGGGGGGGGGGGGGGTTAACATTAATATTAACATTTCAATTTCATGAAGTAGCAATGCACCAACCGGTCCGAGCTACGTCAGCACTGGCCTTGGATTATTTTAAACAGTAGACGGCGTGTAAGCCATTTTCAACCGATAAAAATGCAGATTTTTATAAAAATGGGAATTTTTTTTGTCATTAACACCAGTCCAGCATTGAAGTGTTTCATCACAGTTCAGTCATGTCATTTAGCGTGCGGCTCCAATAACACATTTTAGGGTGCAGTTACACTTTAGAACATAAAAAACATCACATGAAATTCCATCTAATCCTCAAAGAAATGTCAGTGATAACTTTATTTTGGAGAAAAATATTCAAGATTTTACCCATTTTGATGCATCTTTTTATTTTACCAGTTTAAATATCTTTAAAGCGAGTATACAACAAAGTTTTTAATTTTTTCCCCAAATGAAAAGGTACAGTAAGTGCAACAGAATCTCAGCAGTTCATGGTGGGCGTTTCCACAGCCCTTTACTTTGCCTTCTTATACTTCCTCATATGCGCTGCGATGGAATTCGTTATCTCCACACTCCTCTTGTTCTGTCCATAGTACTCCACAAACTCGCCATCCGGACCCACCAGGTACATGATGATGGTGTGATCCACCTCGAGGACAAACATTAAAAGGAATCAATACAGAGACCTATATGTGCTTATCATAAATACAGGGTTCATACTCTTGAACCCTGTGTGTAAGTGTGTAAGGTGTTTGATGTTAAGTGTGTCACAGCAAGGAGTGGGGGAGGAATTTTATGCATCTAAAACTATTATGGATCAATTTATACATTTAAAAACGAATGCATTGGTTTAATTACAATTTTAGTCTCAAAATAAATTTTGTTTCTGCTGGAGAGAAATTGTGATCCAAGAATGAAAACCGATTCATTTACATCCCTGTACATCCCTACCCCTAGTCACACTTTTTGAATGTTTTGAGTACACCATCCGGGTACTAACAGTGCACTGCATTTTAACATACTTGGCAGTGTGAATGCACTTATGAACTCAAAATATTAAGTGCAAGTACAGAAGTGCGCAAATTGAGACACAACATCAATCTGTATCTCATTTACTAATATCACACCTAGAGCCCAGATTCTAAACATCAGAGGTGCAAACAGAAGGCTTGTTGTTGCACATCTTTCATATTTTAACCAAAATGTACAAAGCGCCAAAGACGCAACTAAGCAACCATAGCAACCAACCAGCACAATACATTTGGAGGATTTACAAATTCATAAACATTCTTAAACTTCTCTGGTATTTCATGACTAACAATGAATTAATTAATTAATTAAATAATGAATAAATAAGCTATATAAATATATCAATTAAGTCCCAGCCTAGAATTGGGAAGCCTAAGCCAAGAAAAGACTGGCCTCAGATAAAAAATATCACAAAGATAAAGCAGCCCACTCACAATATAGTCGTTGTCTTCATCCTTTGGTCCTTGGCTGTAGTAAACCCTGTAGGCTCGAGATACCTGCTCAACCTGGGCCAGCGCCCCCGTGAGGCCAATCAGCTTGGGGGAAAACTCTGTCGATCACATTGAAGGAATAGTTCGGAATATTGTAGTCTTTATGTACTGTACGTGTGTGTATATAGTGTTAACGTGAACATTATATTAAGCAATCAACAACATTGTGGGCCAGTAGAAAATAGGAATAACACAGAAATTCATATACTCTGCAAAACCTCTGTCACAAGACAAAGATATATTGATATCTGGTTATTCAGGATTCCTTGTGCTTGTACCTTTTACATAAGCAGCCATGGCCTCTGGTGTATCTCTGTCAGGGTCGATGGTGATGAGGATGGGGGTCAGGTTTGGAAGAGACTTTATTTTGTCTGCAGGAAGGACAGAAGAGTACGCCGCATTGGATTAAAGGGCCACCTCCGCATTGGATAACAACACGTAGCAGATGCGTTTCCTCGTACCTAGTTCATCCACCACTTCCATCATTTTCTCTATTTCCTCCGGGCAGATGTCCGGGCAGTGCGTGAAACCAAAATAGAGGAGCACCCACTGGCCCAAGAAGTCCTCACTCTTGCTGGGTTTGTTGTTGTGGTCCACGAGAGAGAATGGACCCCCGAGTGCCGGCCTTCCTATTGACTTTGTCCTCTCCTTTTCGATCACTGCAATTCACACCAAAGGTAACTGCAGAGTGAATATATTACAGTTAAACTTTTGCCAATCACGGTCTGTGTGGAGGGTTATTGGCCTGCTGAACCCCATCCTGATTAGCAAGCTTAGCCTCTACTATTGGCTTCGCCCTGCATATTATTATGGAAACTCTCAACTGAAAAGCGTCGGTCAGTTGGAGAGACACCGGCCAATCAGCGTCCAGTAAGGTAATTCGGCTGGTGCCGACAGCAATTCAGTGTCCGTGTTCGGGAAATCATCCCAGGAGAAAGTCCAATTGTCTGCCAGCGCCTGTGTTTGAAAACCACTGTCGAACGTTTGTTGTTCTGATTGGTTGAAGACGGTCCAATCAGCTGCCAATGATTAATTGACATCTTTGCGTGCCGCTTGGTTGCAGTTCTGCATAGAGGACTGGGCTAAGGAAGGGCGGGCCAAAGTTTCTTCACAGCGATGTTAAAACACCATTGAATTACAGGAAGCTTTTGGTTACAGTTATTGCAACTGAATGTGGCAAAAACTGTTAAGGGTAAGGAGGCAAGTACTAGTTAGTGATGAATAATGTTGTTCATTAAATAACCTAAACATGGAATAATAAGAGGAAATCAGGAAGTGGGAAAAGTACTTTTTCACAGAACTGCATACAGTTCATAAATAGTTGAAACTCTTACTTTCTTCTTTTTCTTTTTTTAAATACTTCATCCCTCCAAGGAGAGCGCCTCCAAGTGCAAAGGTAATTGCTAAGGATTTCCATGTGACAGGCTACAGGGAAGAGAGATATACAATTAGTTACAGACCAAAAAACGGATGGATGTTCCAATAGGTAAAGCGATGTTTGGCTTTTGTAAAGCCTCGACTTTTGAGTTTCCTGACTTCCGCTCCGTGTCCAACATCACCAACAACACCAACAAGCGAAGGGCAAACAAAGCCAATCCCTCCCGCATCTGAGAGCTGAGTGGCTGACATCTTCTCTACCCCTCCCCCTACAGCAGCCCTTCATTTTGTGCACAGTTGTGTCTCAAACAAAACGTAGGTGGAGAGGAAATCAAGGAGTGTACCTTGAATGTGTTTGTGTAAACCCTGTCATCAAACAAAAGAGGAATACGATGATGTTTTCTATATTCTACTGTTGTAATAACGCTTGCCTTGCCAGCGGTTTGCCTGGGATTGCACAGAATAGAGGACCACTCTTGCTTTTTAAGAACTAAAGGAAAAGACGTGTGGGGTAAAAGATGTCAACCCAAACGACATATTTAATGCAGCATATCCCGAGGCCCTTCACCTACCCCTGATCTTTTCGACTTTTCACCAGAAGGGGGCGGTGGCGGCATGGAGGTGAATGCTCTTGAGCAGGGCAACCATCGTGATACTCTGCACGTCAAACACCAAGTCGCTTGTCCCTGTGCGAGAAGGGTCGCCCACAGGGGGAAGGAGAGATGGCACAACAATTAACAGAAAAAAATGGGAGAGGTTCTGTCACATAAAAGATCACCACAGCATCACATAACATTTGAATGATAGGTTTGAAACTTGTGTTTTGGTTTGACCTACCCCGCTACAGAAAGCCTGTGATGCGAGCTCTCTGTGTAACAACTCGCGATCTCTTCTTACAGGACTGTGTGTCAGTCTGACACTGTGCATATATCTGCATTTCTGCAGGAGGTTACGATTAAATAACCGGCATCCCACATTCGGATATGCAAGACTCAGAGCCATGACTAAAGCTTTAAGGAAGCAGTGTGGAGTATTCTTCTTTGGGGTACCGGTGGAGCTTCGAAACAACCGCATACCGCCATCTACTGTACTGGAATCATAACATCGCGGCAATTATACTGTCGCGATGCCACAGCTTTACTTTATAATCTGTTCAATAGAACCGTGCCCTGTGTCGCAAAGTAGATACTGGTTAGCTGGCTATCTTCAGAATTTTCTCTATACAGGCGGTGGATCAGTAATAGATTTTACATATTTTTATTTGTATGTGCACTTTAGTTATCATATTTGTCCATGTAATTAGTTACAATGTAGTGATTACATACTGACTTTATTATTGTATAGATAATATTACTTATTAACTATATCCTTATAGCAATAAGGATAGATATAATACTGACAGTCTCCAATTAAGATATATTAAACTAATAGGACTTTGAGACCTCGGTCTCCCTTGGTTACATCCTTACATGTATCATCAGCACAATGGACTGACCGTCCTACATTTTAATTCCTACAGTGTATGACATTCTGTTTGCTTGGAGACGTTGTTATGCAGTACATATTACGTGTGTGTAACACCGATTGTTGCCACTGGAACTTGCTGCCCACTCGGGACCTGCATCATCCGAACCGTGCTGGAGGGGTTGGATTCCACCCTCTGAGGTCCCTTCACAAGGTTTCTTACATCTCTTTTCCCAAAATCTCTTTTCCCTTTTTTTCCTTTGTTTTTTTTTTTTTAGGGGCAGTGTTTCCTTGCCCGATGGGATGAAAAGATACTGTAAAGGGGGAGTTTGTTTCCACATGAAATGTAGGCCAGTGCAGCTTTTGAGAATGTCATGTGATTAATTAAGGGCTATTTGGATAAACTTGACTTGACTAGAGTCTAGAGATGATTCAGTGACGAGCAGTGTGTTGAATATCGATCGACATTCAACAAGCAGTGTACTTGTAAATTAATAATGATGTGAAAAGTAGTCTTGCGTATAATTTTTATTGCAACAATTGTCAGAAATACCCGTACCCGTAAAGTGCTTTCAGGTTCATCCGACTTAATATACTTGGCTTATAGTGCAACAAGCACAACAACGTTATGGTCTATATCGCCGTTTTACAGTGTGAGGGCCAGTTGGAACTGAGCTCCTTATTGGTGTAGAAGTATGCCCAGGCCACAAAGGGAAAGGCTGTGATGGCAACCGCCGTGGAAACTCTATACAATCCAACAGGGGCCCTGAACACACAATACAACATGTATTATTTCAAGGCAGTAAAGTAGCTCCTCTCCTGAAGCCTGCATCGACCTCCACGTCCTCCACTGGCTTCCTTTTTGTGCCAACTAAAGTCGCCTGTGCTACTGGTTGTGCTCCTGAAGACCCATGAATCGGACTGAGGGGTCCAGGAAAGTGGTCTGTTGGTCTAACGGACGCATTAGGAGTATGTTTTGTAACGAGGGAACCCAATGGTGGTTGGGGGGAAAAAATTAAAAAAGTTCTGAATTTGGTACATGAAATAAAGTGTCTGTAGAGGTGTGGGCGTGGTTTAGCAATGTCTGTAGGAGGGGTGTCGGGGGTGGGGATCACGGGACTCCCGGGATTGGAAGCAGGTGTGTGGGGGGGGTTTAGTAGTCACCCGTCTCCCTTATAAGCAGGACACGAGAGCAGAGCGGGACACCGCCACACGGAGGGAGGCGGAGCGCTAACCCCTTCCGGAGAAACGCGGTGCGATTCTGAATCAACCACGCCCACACCTCCACAGCGACCAAACACAAATATGGTGCTGAATTACTGGCCTTTGAAGTAAGGAAAACGTACAGCCAAGGGTTTTACTAAAGTTCAATATTACTTTAGTGAGAGACGGTCTTACTTTACTTTGTCTTTAATTTATCAACATAATCAGTAACAACATAATCTTTCTTCATACCACACCCCTTGAATTAAATCTTCTTTTTTTTTACCTTCCAGAGTGACGACACAGGAGAAGCCAAAGAACTGTCAGCATGAGACCAGAAAATTCTCTGGAAAAAATAAAAATAAAACAAATTGACTGATGATTTCAGTCATATCCGTATTTAGCAAGAGGGTCCTTTTTCTTGCCTATTCCCTTGGTTAGGGATGCATTGGAAGAAAAGCCGACAAATGCAAGTCTTGCTCAAGACCCTGACATATATATAGAAATACTGAAAAGTGTTGTAGTGAAATAATTTTTCAGAGTACAGTGTGTGTAGTGTGTATGCCGGGTCGAATGTGTTTACTTACGATGACTGGTGTACTGTATGACCTATTCAGCTACTGACAAATGTACTCATTTTAAGGCACTTAAAATCTGCCGAGTCTGCTGTAAATTTAACCGTAAAAATGTAAATGCAACCTGATATTATCTACCTCCCCTCCTCCTGCTGGAACAGATTGGTAATGCACTGGTGATAAAGTGTCCATCCTAACATGCTCATAACAGCAGTAGAAATCATCACATGAAGATCAGCAAGTCTCCTCCACAGCAAATGTTCTGGAACAGTAAACACAGCCATGTCTAAATTAAAATGATTTCATATTTTAGCTCTTTTACTAAGATGTAGCGTATAGCTAATGTACATAGCAGCCACGCGATAGTCGCAAAGATCACTACGAAAGTACAAAAGAGTACAATTTGTCTAAGTCAATTGTTAGCAAATGCTGGACAACTTCTTGGCACTATCTTTTGGTCTCCTTGAAGCCATCCGGTGACATGACAAGGACAGACGAGGTGTAATGCAAACTCTAATCTAACGCACCCTGCCTTTTGTTAAAAGGTACAGTCTGTTTTGTCTGGCGTTGCCCTTGTGGTTGAAACCCGTTATGGTTTAAAACCCTTCATGCTGAATGTCTGTCACTCCTCTCTACTCCTCCTGCTGCTACAGAGCCCCCTGGCTCACATCTTCTCTACCCCTCCCCCCACACCCACTGGCAATTTTCTGCACAGTTGTTTGAAAACACAGTTTGAAAACACAAACCGTGAGCTGGGGAGACAATGTGCCTTTAATTTTATGTGTTATGTTATGTATGTATTCATGAATCGTGTGCCTCTAATCTTTTGACATTTATTGTAGAAATGTGGTAAAATTTATAAATAATAAAGTTATCAATACCGAATACCTGTCACATGAGGTTTTATGCCAATAAATAAACAAAGGATTGCAGGGATAGCATAACCAACCTGTAACAAAAAAAACTGTCATTAAGGATTAAATACACAATAGCAGAAAGCGATATGCTACTTATTTTGGCCTAATTGTGATCTTACCATCCACATTCCCGCATCTGGATCATTGATCTAGGAGAAAGTAGAGATCGATTAAGATTTCGAAATTCGAGGAAAAAGTTTCCCGCGAGCCTCACTCACCTGCACGTAAGCAGCTAAAGCAAAGAACAAACACATAAAAATGTTACAGACTTGCCAAACAAGGCATGTTTTGGTGGTCTCTTTGCAAACTTCTCCCATTGTCACGTGTGTGGACTGAATAATTGACAATCTTTATCAGCTATTGCCTGCCTGCGCCTGGACAGCACACGGGTAGAGTGAACGTTTGCGTGGCTTTCAATTTGTCGCCCGAGCGGACATAATGATTTCAAAAAAGTAAAATGACCACCAGGCTCGCCGAACTGAATTCTTTGAGTCTCTCTTAGAAGACGTGTTAATGTGCAGTGGGCTATTGGCCATAAATCCACTGCACTGTGCAAAAATAGGGCGGAACCCCGCCCGCAAGAGCTACTCCGCTCAATAAAACGTGCAAATCTAAATGGTTCTTGCCACAAAACTGGCCATGCAGCTATATATTGGTAAGTGTTTGACAATTGAGAAAAATTAGACTCGTGTCAACCGTTTTCGCGTACACCGAGGAAGAAAAACCTCACAATGCGGAAAGTATCCGCATTAAGTCCTCCCCCGTGACGTCACGCTCAACGCCCTTCGACGGTCACGTGGCTTCGTGTTGACGTGCTTGCAAGTGTCACTTGGTCAGCTGATTGCGGCTCGTAAGGCTGTTCGGCTGCTAGCGCTAAAGCTAGTAAGTGTAGTTAGCAGAATAGCTCGGCCTGGTGTTTGTTTTCGTTAAGGCTATCACACATACAACCATCCAGACGTCCGCGAACCTATATCGGTGTTGAGAGTAGGCTACCTACCTGTGATTTAAGATCTCGGCCCCCGCAAATATACCTGGGTGTCGGAGAGGAGTTTTTGTGCGGTAGTCTTGCTTGGTTCTCCCCCCCCTGGCTGTGGCAAGGAAGGGTGAAGTTGCTCACTGGTCTCTCTGCATTGCAGCCCCTGTGCTGCTGATGGAATTCAAACACACCGCAATGGCGACTCCCAGTCCTACCAACTCAACGCCCAACAGCAGTAGCGCAGGATCGACAGCACATCACCACCAATCCCAGTCTCACCACATCACCACCATGAGCAGCATGCAGGGTAATGTGGAACATTTGCTCGTTGGCTGCTAAATGGTGAAGGTTAACATTAGCGGCGCTAGCCGTTTGTAGGGTCGGTCTACTCCCCGGACCGAAAATGTCGCCAGGTCCGTTGATCTGGCTTTTGAATTCATTTGAATAAATGGGACACTTTAGTATTCCCCGTTGGTGCATTCGTTATGCGATGTTTGTAGTCTTTAAACTTTAATCCGAATAAATTGCCAGTTAAATGAAAACGAGTGTCCTTGGGGTCGTCAAAGTAGGTGTGTCACGTTACTGAAGTGAAATGCCCAATATTAAGCTTATAGAAGACCTGATCATGGGACGTTTCTATGATATGAGCTATGTGAAACTTAATCCACAACCCTTATCTCTATCTCCATTCATCTATTTTGAATCTCTCATACGGTGCCACCGCCATCTTTTTGAACAAAACAAATGTCTCATTTTAACTTACAGAACCCAACACCTGCTGGAGATGTCAGAGTGAAACAGGTAGCTACACACTTTATTGACTACTTTGTGTAGCATAATAAGTTTATTTTGTTTTTTCGTGTTTATTGAAGGAAAAACCAAAATCGAATCAGTTGCTTATCTTTGAGTATAAGCGATCTCTGCTGTTACCAACACACTAAAGTACAACATGTTCACATGGGGGGGCCATCTCAACGATCAGATTAAACATGGTACAGTATTTCCAAATCCGGGTGGATGGATAGATATGCACACACTCTTTTTGTTATGGAATGAGGTCTGTGTATGTCTCCATCTGTAGGGAGTATGCACACACATTTGTTTGCGCTGTAGAAATGTTACCTTGTAACCCAGTTCAAATTGTATATTAACAATAACAAAAGAGCAAAGGAACTATACAATTGAAAACATAGGTGCCTACGATGCATTCAGCATTGGGAACCAGATGTGGATGCTGGTGAGCTTGAGCTATGTTATGTAATAAATAGCTAAAGAAACTCAGTCATTTAATATAAGTATTTATAAAACAGACGTCACCACAAAGAAGTTATACTGTTTCCTAAGAAACTCACAATTCTGGAGTTTTCATGGTCTTATTTCCTGTCTTCCAAAATAATCACTGGTGTTTTCACCAAACACAATTTTAGCTGAAAAATTTGCAACTTTTAGTTTTGTTTGTGCCATTTGGAAAAGCACAAACAACTCTCACAACGCTCACGCGAATAACGTTCACAAGACAAACTCACGGCTCGTACTCTCGCAGGTCACTGTGAGAGATGGTCTCACTAACCACTGATGTGGCTTGAGCAGAATTTGTAGTGCGAATCCGCTGAGCAAAGTAGTACCAAACAATTGTACGTTTTCGAGAAGTGTCATGCAAGAAATGCCACTTTGTCTGATAATTTAGATGGCCCATTGAAACGCGTATTCTAGTGTGCAAACGCAGCAGAAAACGCACATACTTGAAACTGGAGCATCTTTTGGTCAAAAACAATTGCACTGGTTGGGCAAGATATGAAAAATCAGGTCCAGGTTGATAACGGCCAATTAAGTTAATTAATACCAATGCCCTAATAATATACCTAGAAATTTATATTTGCATTTATCAAAGTTTACTTGTCTTTGTTTAACTTGTTTAACATTTCCAGTTCTGGAATATTAGACCTGTTGTGTTTTTTTCCCTTTACATTTCCCTGACCATTGTTTTTCACCCTTACCTTAATGCAAACTAATGACACCTACTCCTGAACCCATGCTGAATTGACGGTGAGCGGTCCTGAGATAAACAAGTTTATTGAACTGCTGTGTTTTCCTCTACTTCCTTTCCCCTTTTTCATAAATTTTTCATTCCTCATTTGATTTGTGTTATCTGCGGGTTGTGCATATTTTTGTTCCTCTATTTTCACTGCTGACACACTCTTTGCATGCAATGTAATGTGTTACAGTCCAGCAAATGCATTTAACTCTGTGGTGGAATGCCTTATTGTGGTTGCCAACTGACTCACTAGGGAAATTCCCCAATTGGCTTTAAAACATGCTTTGTTTTCAAAGCCAATTCCTCTCATATTTTTTTATTGACACACTGGTAACACCAAGAACATGAATTCACAACAATTTAGTTCACTTCATTCTGGAGGGAGAGAGCGACACGAGGAAAAAAAACCCATGAAGAATCCTTTGTGCATTGGCGTTAAGTGTCTCATGCAGTGCAGCCCTACTCCTATTGAGTAACTGGTGATGCTAATGTTCGCTAACGATGCAGTCTGTTGAGGAAGCCGAGAAACATTCCAAATTCGGGGTGAAACACGAAGAAAATAAAAGTTGTCTTCTCGCCCCTAGGGTTTCAGATAAACCTGTCTGGAGCTCCCCCAAGTAAGCCAAACCTCTTTTGCTACAAACATCAACAGTTCTCAACACTTTGTTTTCGTCTGACAGCCTGGTATGGGGGAGTCTGTCTTGCTCTTCTCAACTAATCCAAGTGAAGAGGTCTAGTAGGCTTGTGCCGGTTAACATACTGCCCGTTTGTCTTAAAAGGGTAGATCAGAATCTTTTTATTTTTATTCCTTTTATACATACCATGTCGGTTGGCAATTACTGAGGAATTTCCTTAAAAGTCTCGACACTGACATTTCCCTACAAGTTTCACAAATCTGTAGCTATTTGTTCCAAAAAGTCTGACTTTTTAATTAAATTAATTAAAAAAAATTAACCTTTGTTGCTTAAGGTACTGTATCATATCACATCGGCACAAGCCTTAACTATAGAGCTTCCATTGACACCTGGGCACAAGGATTCGGATGTGGGCAGGCTTGCTGTTTCAGCTTTCTTTCCTCACTCTTAGGTAGTATAAATATAAATTGTAAATTTACATTTTCTACACAAGATATAAACATAAAAGACGCTGTTCTTTTTATTTAGTTCTCCTTAAATGCTGTGATGGAAGCTCTACCGCTTTGGTTTTTAAGTGTGCTACTAACAAACAATCAAGCCAAACTGAAAAACAAATCAATTTGGGGATTTTTTTTAACCAATTATGTTCTAGTGTATAAACTTCATCTGCAGTTTTTTTTATTTCCTAATTTGCACTTAAGCCCAGCGTTTGCTTGTTGGCACAAGGGCGCTCAAAGTTTTGTGTTCCAAACAGCTTTCCATTTAGCATGTTGGAATTTGAGTACACACATTCTTGTGGTATTTTGGGTGGAGCTAGCACAGAATGCTTCCTTCACTTCAAGGTGAAATTAAAGCAGCTGGCCTTGGAAACCGTGTCTCTAAGGAGATTACCCATGCAAGTCTCTTTTTTTTCTCCTCAGTTCTGTTTACCTGTGGGTTTTTGCATCAGTTTTAGCATCACTGTATTGAAAATGAAGGCTCCTGGGATAATAGTTGCTTGTCGCATTGTTCTGTATATATTTATTTGTATAGTGTTTTAGGTTCAGATAAAACAGTGTAGGAAACTACTATTTTAAACCTGGTTGCACAGATGTAATGGACCATAGCTAGCCTATTGACATACTTTATGAGTTCGTTATTTTAATAAAAATATAGCTTCTAGAGCCCAAGACATTTCCTGGATTTGTCTACTGTAAGTATATATTTGGGAGTAAAAATGTCCTATGAAGAGACAGACCTATTTTAGGAGTAAGTAGTAAATAATTTGTTTCCTCAGACAAAATATTATTTACTATATATATAATATTACTGGTCACACGCCTCTTCTACCATCCTGCAAAATCTCAGCGTCCAAAACATTAGTTTTGACAAACGCATCGCTCTGATTCCACATCCTATTACACGAAAAAATAAATGTGGGTGTATATAGACATAGACCTTTGCCAATGTTTTTATTATTTTGTAGACATAATTATTTGACGTTCTCTTTAGTAGGGCGAAACACCGCTATGCATACATAACCGATTGGGGCTTTAAAGTTGCCATGCCCATATTAGTATTTGTTGAGGCGTTATTGATGAAGTCTATGTAAAATGCATTTGTGGAAAAAAATATAACCCACAGCCCCTTGTCTTGTGCAAAGCCTGAATCTAAGAATAGGAGTACATTCAGAATATATTACTTCCCTGACTACGTGCATTCGTTTTGCTTGTGTCAGGAGTAATATCATGTTTGCCCTGTGTGTGTGCTCCCCGTATTTCTTACTTGTTAGTTGTCCCGTTCATAATTCTAATAGACGTTCTGCTTCTTCCTGATCAGGCAAACGCAAAGCTCTGAAGTTAAACTTCGCAAATCCTCCAATCAAATCCACAACTAGATTCACACTGAATACGTCAGGGCCTCCTTTCCAGAATCCTCACATGTGAGTAACTTCTTTGTGCTGTGAAGTCTTCAACCCTGCTGAAGGGTCCCTATCGAGACACTAAAATCCCGTCACTCTATAGGGAGGCTGTTCCAAATATACCCGGAGGCCGGGCGATGCAAAATATTGTAGTATTTTCAATTTGTTGAAAAGAAAAAATTATAATTTGTGTTAATCTCCCCACCACACACAAACACATACACACAAACACACACACACCCCTTCTATAAGAGAGAGGATGAGAACACACAGCATCGAGTCTTCTGGCAAGTTGAAGATTTCAGCAGAGCAACATTGTGACTTCACAGCAGAGGATCTCAAAGACTTGGGCGAGATCGGCCGAGGGGCTTATGGCTCCGTCAACAAGATGGTCCACAAACCAAGTAACCAGATCATGGCAGTCAAGGTGATGTCCTGTTTTAAAAAATCTCATTCAATATGCCTGCCTGTATAAAATATGTTAACTGTTTCCAGCAAACTATTGCCTTACCCAAATGCTGAAGTTACTGTGAATTAAATTGTCCAGCTGCAGGTTTTGTGAATTTGCTGTACACCTGTTTTACGTTGTGCTAATTATTGCTGATGATGATGATATATCATTTATATATTTTTTTTTTATTTATTTTTTTTTTTAAACGTTCCGGGTGGTTTTACAGAGGATCAGGTCAACGGTGGATGAGAAGGAGCAGAAACAGCTGCTAATGGACCTGGATGTGGTCATGAGAAGTAGCGACTGCCCTTACATTGTGCAGTTCTACGGGGCACTTTTCCGAGAGGTAAACCTGCTTTTCGTTTCTGCTTGTTTACAACTGATCTGTAATTTCTGCATTTCAGTATGTCAAGGCTACAAGCTTGAACTTTCATAATAATAAAAACATGTACATCAAACTCCACTGGGGAATTGAGGGGAATTTTAGTTCCTAGGCCAATTCTTGGTTCCTGCAGAAATACTCAATTCTGTACGGGAATTATTGAAGTGGAGCTGAACGCAACAGAGTTTGTGTTTGCCTGAAGCCTGTGGGCTTAAGTTAACATCAAAAACAAGACAGTTGGTTTGGAAGTGTTCACTTAACATTTACATTAGAAGTTCAGGATTGTAGCTTTAACTAAAAGAAAAAATAACAACAACAAAGTACTGTAACAACAAAGTGACACAATACCAATTTGAATATTCTGTCTCCAGGAAAATGTTGTTTGTGGGTTAGTTTAAGAATTTGTAATTTTTTTCCAACAGGGGGACTGCTGGATATGCATGGAACTTATGTCTACCTCGTTTGACAAATTCTACAAATATGTATATGGCACATTAGATGATGTGATTCCAGAAGAAATATTAGGCAAAATAACATTAGCTGTAAGTTTTTAATCTGGCTTGTTTTTCCCATTTAACAACAAAAATGTCCTTATTTACTTTATGCCAAAGCTGTCAATGTTTTATGTTGCAGACTGTGAAAGCATTAAACCACTTAAAAGAAAACTTGAAAATAATACACAGAGGTAAGATTATCCCATTCTTTTAGCCTAATCGCGCTGTGGTTGTTTTCTATGTAACTCTAGCAGACAGTAGCTGTAGCCCTTTTGTAAACCTCCCTCTCTGTGTTGTGTATAGAAGTATATCAGCTTGCTTTACCCGGTTTGAAGTTGCCTCTTTCCATTCAGATATTAAGCCATCGAACATTCTCATGGACAGAAATGGTAACATAAAGCTGTGTGATTTCGGCATCAGTGGACAGCTGGTGGACTCGATCGCAAAAACCAGGGATGCTGGCTGCAGACCCTACATGGCGGTAAGTGATCCAGCGGTGTCTAGCCAGGTCCTAGCACTGTTAGCACCTGGCTAGACACCGCTGGGCAGGGTGGTCTGGTGATTTGGGTTTTGGACTCCCCCGACTGAAGGTCTTGGGTTCGAGCCCCTTGAGCAAGATACAATACGGCGTTCCGCTGTATACAATACTTATCCTTGTTTAGAATTTGGATACTTATTTGGTACATGGTTGCATTGAAATGCTAGTATATATTTTTTTTTTAGGCTTGGTTTGCACATTGGCTCTGTGAAGATTTAACTTTCTTTTGGTTTTATTGAATTGTCAAGTCTCCAAAGCGACTTTTACAGTGAGTGAGTACAATTAAAAGCATTAGGAACCAGGTAAGGGTTAAGTATCTTACACAAGATCCTTGCAGGTAGGTTGGGCATGTAGGAGATTGATCCCATTCAGCCAGGAATCTACTGCCGTAACCGCTGACCTGTCATGTCCCCTGAAAAATTACAATTAGGTTAGTTAGCAAGTGTTTTTATCCAAATCCATTAACAATTACATGGTGCTATTACAGGTAGGCCAACTCTGGGGCTTGAACTCATGACCTTCTGGCTGGGAGTCCTAGACCACACCTAGACTACCCTGCCTGTCTCCTACTGTAGTTAGTTTTCTTTATTATTTTAAATAAATGTTATTTTCTGCTTCCTCTGTAATCTAAAGCCGGAAAGAATAGACCCCAGTGCATCCAGGCAAGGTTACGACGTCCGATCGGATGTCTGGAGTTTGGGAATCACGCTGGTAAGTCCGTGGTCACGCACTAGAAATACAGTGCATGCTACACGCCATGTTTTATTCAGTGTTGCTGTGGGTGATCTATGGGTATTTGACTCCAGCCTCGCACACAATTCTCACTGTGTGCGTGTGTGTGTGTGTGTGTGTGTGTCTCAGTATGAGCTGGCCACAGGGAGGTTTCCCTATCCAAAGTGGAACAGTGTGTTTGACCAGCTGACGCAGGTGGTGAAAGGAGACCCCCCACAGCTCAGCAACTCTGAAGAGCGCCGCTTCTCCCCCAAGTTCATCACCTTTGTCAATCTGTGGTAAGGAAGGATGTTCTACTGCCTGCGCTGCTCGTCATCCAATCAGCATTTAGAGAGGTGGGAGGGGCCATGGATGCTACTAGTGCGATGCAATACGATGATAATGCAGTTTTACCTGGAGGTAATTCCCCAACTGTGCAGCTATGACCGCCGTCCGCAGTACAACATGGTTCTGTTGATTTTCCAGCAGTTCTGTGTTCGCTCCTGCATAGTTGCATGAGGCGTTCATTTGGCGTGTGACTTACACTTTCACACTAGAGAAGAAAGAGGTTGTTGTTGCACCATCTCAAGGACTTTAGGAGCAATTAATTGTCAATGTGACAAAACAAGGATGAAAATCTTCTGACTAAAAATCATAACTTGGTGTTGCTGTATCGGTACAATATTGCGGAAGAAGTATAATATATTATACTTTTGTTTTTTTTCCCTCACCTCAGCAAAGTGCATTAATTGCCTTGTAAGTTAGAGCATTAAAACTAAAAGCAACAGAGTTCTGAGTCATGAATGCCACTTGTGAACTGCTGTTATATTTCTGTCCCCAGTGGACAAAATGTCCTGTAAACATGAATGTAAACCTCTCTACATATTTGATGCTATATTTTATTCCTTGTTTTTCTCAAGCCTTACAAAAGATGAGTCGAAGAGGCCAAAGTACAAAGAGCTGCTGGTATGTTCCTGTTTTAACTTACTACGATAGATTCAAAACAATGGCAACTGAATGTTTGTGTTTTTACATAATATTAAAAAGTATATCATATGTATGTCATGTCATATTATATGGAATCTAAACACATTTTAGAATGGGTGTTCCCCTTTACAAACCAGACTGACCACGTTATAATTTGTCACAGATTCATTTTAGTAAAATAAAATTGCATTCAATGCAGTTTTCCATTAAATAAATCAAATGAAATAATGAATAAATTGCATATTGTTTAAAAAAAAAAAAAAAGAAAGTTGCATGGCGTAACGTATTACATTTTTTACATTATGAGATTACCAAAATGAAGAATTAGTGCAGGACTGGTTAAATTGTGTTGATGCTGCTATTTCCTGAATATTATAATAATATAAAAATAATA
>JAOEHI010052428.1:0-16755 GCA_025447815.1 Percopsis transmontana | reverse complement strand
CCGCCTTTTGGCCCGGCCCTCCACAATATTTTCTGTTTCTCATGTGGCCCCATGGAAAAAATAATTGCCCACCCCTGCACTCCAACCCCTGCAAGTCTTCCATTTGGCACTCTAGGGAGCCTAACAGGGTAACACAATAACAAAATAAGTGTGGAGAGAACTGGATTATGGATGCTAATGGTTAATTGGCTAACCACATTTTTTTTTGATAATTAAATTTGACTGGTAAACAGCATTTCTTTCAAATAGGCAAGGCAAGGCACTTTATTTATATAGCACATTTAATACACGAGGCAGACTCAATGTGCTTCACATAAAAACATGTTATACAATAAAACAGGATTTAAAAGTAATCCATAAAAAAGACATTTAAAATAAAGAATAAAAGAGTAAGCATTTAAATTAAAGAATCAAATTATAAAATTAAAATGTTTTACAGTATAGCAAAATTCAAAAGGGCAAACTTTGCAGTTTAGTAGAAATCAATGGTAAACATAAAGTTTTTAGTCTGGATTTAAGTAGTCTGTGTTGGAGCAAGACTCTGGGGACTGTTTAACAGACCCGTCCCAGATGACCTGAGGGATCTAGAGAGTTAACACTGTATTGTAAAAGCATTTCAGTGATGTATTTTTAGCCCCAAACCATTTAGTGATTTACAGGTTAGCAGCAGAATTTTGAAATCAATTCTCTGACACAATGGGAGCCAATGCAGGGATTTGAGAATAGGTGTAATGTGCTAATTTATTTTTTATTTTTTAGGTCTTTGTTAGCAGCAGCATTCTTAACAACACCAAGATTTCTGGCTTGGTTTTTGATTTTCAAAGATAGGTAGTTAAGATGTGAGCTAACTTTTAGCCTTTCTTCTTTGGTACCAAAGATAATAATCTCAGTTTTGTCCTTATTTAATTGAAGAAAATTTTGCCACTGTGATCGAGGAGTTTTTGTATTATATTTTCATTTCCAAAACATTTCCAAAACATCTGTGGCATCTACTTAGTCAGTATTTGTGATGGTGAAAAAATTTAGAAAAAAACCCCTTAAATAATCATTACTCCAACTTACCTCAAATTCCCAGTGAAATACCCTGTCTCTGTGGGTTCTCCTAGTGAATACTGCAATTTAGAGAACGTAGCTCTGGATATTCTATATTTGCTGATATCATTAAAAGCAACAAAGTAACTGTAATTGTTGTGTACTACTGTACACTTCAGTCTACATTTGTCTCAACCAGAAAGCCCAACTGGAAACACAATTTAAGTGAATTTTTCGGTTTGGTCTTGAAATCAAGAAATGAAAAGAGAACTTGCATCAATTTCTTCGTAATATATTTAGTGCGAATGTCAAAAAGGCTCGATTGACTACACATTTTGCTAGCCTTACCTTTCGCTTTTGCACAATTCAACTCTCCAACAGTCCTCCAGCTACACTGCTTCTCACTGGCTGGCTAATTCAATTAACAGAGCAGCATTTGATCAAATAACGGCCCTAGCCCAGAAGCATGATGAAATACAGAGGCAGTTAGTTGCCTGTGTGTATTTCTGTGTGCTAGTCTAATTGTGCACAGATGATTGTATATTGCACTGTGCATGCATGTGGGCGTACACGTCTGTGTCAACGCTCATCCGCAGGCACATGTATACAATTCAGTTTGTGTGTGTTTGCGTGCTTCTGAATTGGTGTGTTTTCTAACTGGTTGCTAGGCGAGGAACAAAATAAAGAGTTTAGCCGAGACACAGGAGATTTTTAACTTGCTCGTCCTACTTCACCTGCTGAATACACAAAAGGGGGAGTTCAGCGAAAGTTCACATACCCTACTTCTGACTGTTCACACACTGAATATGAATTTATTCAAGTTCACTTCATTTTTCACAAAATGCATTACTTCAATTAAAAAATACACCTCACAGCCAAAACAAATAGGTAAACATTTTCAGTCAAAGAAAAAACAACACAGCCGTCCACTGTGTATTACAATATGATATGCAGCCAAGCAACATACCTCCACATATCATGTAATAGTTCTTCTGTATTGTGACTGATTAACACTCCCTCTGTTTTATTGTATTGTACTGTATTATATTTTTTATTTTATTTATTAATCAAAATTGTTTTGATTAATCTTTTGATGAATCTTCCGCGGGTAGTGATGAAAACTGCCTCAGTTCAGTCTAAGCCCTTTAACCCATTTACATTTACCCCAGCAAAGCCACTAGTCATGCATCTTTGGCTTATAAAGTCATTAAGAGTTGATCTTATCCACCTCGTGTTCAATGCATACAGGAAAAACTAATCAGTTTAATCTGGCTAACCTTTCTTCCCACAGTACAATGTCTTTAGTTCAACATGGTCTCATTGATCGTCGTCAAATGGTAACTTTTGTGCAAATTACATAGTCGTCGAACGAAAATTAAATTTGTCAATATAACAACGAATGTGTGAATTTGCTTTATCTACATTTTCTTCAAAATTGTGACAAATATATACAGTATTGTTACTTTCTTCCCTGCCAGTCGGGACGAACGTAACACATGGGTGGGACAAACATAACAGGATATAAACTTTATTTTTCATTTTAAGAACATATCCTAACAGTCAATTTGGATTTCTTTTTCAAACCTATGTAGATCAACCCATTAACACATTGTATTTTCAATTTCATTGAGTGATTTATAGTTAAATATAATTTAAATTAAAAGAGGAGCTGTGCCTGTGCTTCACATCTGACGCTGATATTTATGCTAGAGATCAGCGAAAGGCCCTCTTATAGTCCCGACAGTGACTCCTGACAGTTAAACTGACTTGCTTCTATACTAAAAATATCTTTAGGATGTGTTAAATTACTAAATAATCTTTCAAATGATCATGACAATGACACGTGAAAAAATAAATACAACTTCTTATTCAAAAAGATTTACCCCTTGAGTGAATTTACTTTCTGTGATCGACAACAGTTTTTCGGGTAAAACGTAAGTATAATGTATCCACTTTTCGCTGTACGTACTGACGCAGTTTGGCATATGAGGCTTGTATGAGCTCGTAGAATATCGCAGTGTTACTTTTGTCCGTGTTACTTTCGTTCCGGCTCTCACCTAATTGATTAACTATTCTCGTCATAATGTGACAATTATATAGGTCTAGTAGTTTTTCGTTCTCATTAAAACGAAAATGAGATTTGTCAGTATATAGACAAATGATGAATGAATGTGATCAGACTACATTTTCGTCAGACTAGTGAACACTTAAACAAATCTATATCATATACAAACATTTCGTCATAACGGTGACAAATATATAATATAAAGGTTGTTTTTTCGTCATTGTGGATGAATATTAAATGTAAAATAGCATTAGTAATCGTCAACATATAGACGAAAACTCAACTTTTACATTATGTGGAAAATTTGTCTTAAAACGGTTAGGGTTACATTAGGGTTACTGTATATGAACTAGGATCTGATAAACTAGGATCTACAATGCCCTTGGTTAACTTTTCACTTTCTGCTATGTTAACATGAGGGTTAGAGGTGAAATTTATCACAGGTTCTTGTCACATTATTTACCTCTACTGTATTTATCACAGCCACTGGTCAGTCACATTAAACACATGGGTATGCTTCCTGTTAAACAGCCACAAAACTGCTTTTATTATGTCCTCAAAAAGGTTATGCTATCTTCTGAAGGTGCTAAACAGTAGGTAGGGTTTCTTTAGTGTTTCTAAAGATCTAAAGCTAGTTTTACATGGGGAGGTTGAGTAATTTAATTTTACCACAGGACGTCTGTAATATTTATGGACAATTTGCATGGGATAAGAAATCTTTGTATAAATGACAGAGATAGGAGTGGCTACTCGATTTATGCACTGCATTCACACCCGAAAAACGTGCATAATGCGTAGCTTCAGCTGTTCATAACTAGAAAACATACAGAGGGAAGAAAACACACAACGGGACAAGGGCTAAAAGTTTGTGGCAAAATTTTAGTTTGAGGCAAATGCCGCTTTCAAAAACAGTTCGAAAAAATGGTTCATAACCACCTCAGGTTTGCCACTGACTTTAGGTATCTCTGCCATACATGACAAAACTAAATGCCTACTCGAGCGCCTCCATACTTTAGAAAAAATGCAGGATATTACGCAATATTTACACACATTTGCAAAGGATTAGTATAACATGAGGTTATTTCTACGGCTCGTTTTGAAGAAGATGATCTTTACTGACATGGGAGAGCGCATAAAAATGACTGAAATGGCGCATTCGGACGGGACTAAAATCACTGAGAAACTCTGGTCATCTTGGGAGTGGCTGCACCTGCAGATCGTTGAGTGGCAATCAACCACATTCTTAAGATGAGCACTGAGGTTAGTTTGTCATGAAAGGACCAGGACAGGTACTGTTAATGCCGGGTGGATTTTTGACCATATTTTGGGTCCAATTCGCCTCTGCCGACAATCGCTGGGGCATTCCCTACTCAAGGCTGGTCTGAGCCGATTATCTGCCTAAATCTTTGCGTTTGTGGTCAACTCACCACCCTGACAGTGTTAATGCCTTACATTGTCCCTATTCCCTATATTGTGTTATGATGACGTTGTTCATGTTAATTCATCTTCAGTACATAATTGCCAGTTAATGAGTTTCTCATTGCCAAGGTTGTGTGTGTGTGTGTGTGTGTGTGTGAGAGGAAAAAAAGAGAGTGCGTGGGCCCGCACATGCCCACTTGTGCCTGCTTGTGTGTTGCCCATACGTAAGCTTGGCCAGTTTTGAACTGGAGAGCTGATGGTCATTTTCACCTGTCTCTCCGAAGACCTTTCTCTTCCTTGTCCCGTTGTCCCCCTTTACACCTCGGCCTCCCCTCTCTGTTTCTTTCCTCGGCCTCTCCTCTCTTCTCCCCCCCTTCTGTCCTACCTCAGGTGACAGGGTGATGGATTAAGCCCAAATAAACTTGTTCATCTTTCAATTACAGCCAGTGTTGAGGAGGTGCCAGCCATTATGAAGCTGTATGGAAAATTGGGAGGAGGGGGGTAGTGTGTGTCTGGCTGTGTGCGTATATAAAAGTGAGAGGATACAGAGAGAGAGAGAGACAGTGAATCATTGTATAATTTTAACAGACAATTGAGGTGAAAAACACTAAATTCGGTTTGACAAAGAAAGTCAGAAAAAGTAGCCAGAAAAAGAGTGTGTTCACTGTGTGTGTGTGTGTGTGTGTGTGTGTGGGTACTTGAACTCAGTCAGTTGAGAGAGCAGTTTTAACCATTAAAACATCACTCCTGCGCCCCCCTCATCAGATAAGAACAGAGCCCCCATGCCTGGTCGCCCGCCCACCCACGGCCCCGCACATCACTGGCAGCCCTGCTCGTAGTTTTACGCAACATTGCCTCTCGCTGATTTGATTTTTTTTCTTCTCTTTATTGTCGCCGCCGTTGCTTATGAGTGTATGAGATTAATTCATTCTCAGGGGGTTAGTCGCAGAAATAGATTGCTCTGGACTTTTTGTGTTTGTGTGTGTGTGAAGGTCGGAAAGGTGTGCACATGTGTGTGCGATTAAGTGTACAGTATAGGCATATATTGTGTTTACACATTTATGTGTTTGGGGGCTGTATCTATCGTGACTACGCTTCCTTTCCGCCATTCGTCGAACTGTTGCCATAGTGTTGTTCTTCTCTTTTTTTTTTTTGTCTTTCACTTTTTTTTCCGTCTTTGATGGAATATTATGTACTGTAGGCGCACAGTTCTAATGAATTTGAATGAGTGTCTCAATTTATTTTCCATGTTTTATTTATTTTTTTCAGCAGTTGGTGAGTAAATTGAATCGACGGCGGCGATGCGTGCGCTAGTCAGGAACAATATAGAGGACCTGCTGTTCTGATTAACTTCCTGTTATGGAGCCGTTCATTATTGATTTCATTTCTTTTCTCTTTCCCGTCCCCTCTCACATTCTCATCTTCCCCGTCACCACAACTTCTCAGCGGGTCTCTCCCTCTCTTTCTCCTCGCCTATTATTCTTTCTCTCTGCTTCGCAGCGACTGCTAATTTAAAAGCAGTGTTGCTATTCTATAGCAAAGCGCTGCTTTTTAAACAAACATTTACCCACAAGTGTGCAAGCTAGCTCTGATATAGCTGATTCAAAGTTTTTAATAATGGAATTGCTTTTGACATAATTAAAGTGTTATTGCCCATACATAGTGTCTCGGTAGGAGATACAGTAGCTTCAAATAGGAGGACACATACAGTACTAGTATTGTTTTCTGTTTACATTCAAATTATTTACTACTTAGCTAGCAATTAGGTGATTTTGAAAAATATACAATATTATCATATATAATTGTAGTACAATGTATCGCAATATTTGTGATATATTGTGTTTTTAACAGTTAACTGTTAGTTCTGAACAAGTTATCTGATTAGACAAGAGGCATGAGTGCTGATATAGTATAACAGCACTGGGAATTTTAACTATATCACTTCGCTTTACAGGCGTTCTAATAACCGTTAATTAACAATTGTTATCTATCAAATAGTAACAAACTTTGCAGGCAAAGATGAACATATTTCCACAAATAACATTTCAGTTAAATTATGAATCGTCGTAGGAGAGGACGAAGAGGAGGAAAGAAAGAAGCCTGGTTCGTTATATCATACTGTCTGATCAAGCTGTTAACTCATCGGAATCACACACAGCGACTGTCAACAGATTATTTCACTGGTTGCACAATAAATAGAGACATACAGATAAATGTACATGATAGAAAGTAACTTGCCTGCGGTAGTGTGTAGACCTACACAAAGTAGCATGCTAGTGTGCAGGCAAATGTTTATGTGTTGCTTGGCAACAGTCCAGTTACATTACAAATCATAATCTGTTGTCGCTTACTACTGTTAATTAATAAATGGTGCTTGTAGAACTGTTGTCTAAAAGCAGTATCACACTCGAAGTCGTGGCTGTGATTATATTCAGCACTCGGCCTGCGGCCTCGTACCTTTGACCAAATCACAGCCATTCTGATATTCAGTACTACACACTCCCTCTCGTGTGATATTGCTTAAATATATCACAATATTTGCTTATGAATGTATAATTTTGAAATAACCACAAGTTATATACGATATGAGGTTAAACTTAAACCTAAGTGAAATCTATATTGCCACTCAGCCCTACTAGCCGCAGTTAAAGCTTTGAGTACAAGAAAATGTTACAGCTCATGCCACACTCAGAGCTACTGTTGAATATAGGCATTAATGCGGGAACATTGGACTCTAATGCACTGAACCGCGTAGTAAGTAGAGTGCCATGAGACAAATGTTTTCTCTGTACACACTTTTTAGAAATGGCCTTTAGGAATGTTTACATGTTTAAAAAGGTTTATGGCTGGTTAAGAGACAATATAGGCTAGGGGTTTATTTACTGCTTTGCGTTAAAACTGAATATTTGGTCTCAAACAAAATAATACATTCATGTCTGGTATGAGTACACACACACACATACACACGCACACAAGTGCTATTTGGAAAAGAGTTGTACACATTCCCACGTACTGGTATGGCGTCCAGAATTGTAACAAGACATGTGCGAATTATTAAATTAAATGGTATTTCCACTGTACGCAGTTTAAAACTAAAGTGCTGTTAAAGAGGCGTTTGACGGACCATCTATACTAAAACATTGGCAGCTGTGTTGAGACTAGATTAGTGTTAGCTGGCCAACTAAACCCTGCCGCCTCGTGGTGTTATGACTAACTTCCTATAACCTGAGCTCCCCATGAGTCAAGGCCCACCTCACAGAGAGTGGAATGCACCAACAGGTTCCATGGAAAAATGAGAAGGGAAACCTGTTACTTTAATGGCTGTATCCTTCTTTATGATTGGCTGGCTGGCTTTCATTTCTAACTGAGTAGGCGGCTGGCTACACAACAAACTGACTGACTGGTTGGTATTTTTCCTGGCTAATTATCCATCTGGCTGGCTTCCTTGGTGACTGGTTGTTTATTCCTGGATGTCTGGCTAGCTGTTGGACTTTTTGTCTTTATGGCAACTTTTTGACGACATGTACAGTAGCCTTTTGCTTCTTATAGACATCTGCATCCGGTCTCTCTCATAAAGTAGTTGGTCTGTATAAATGCTGGCCTTCTTAACCCAAACTAGGAGAGAATTAGAGAAACAGCTGTCGCCTTGGCTGCAAATGAAGGACTATTGATAGGCTAGGCCATTTTGGTGCGCGTGCAGCGCACACACGACTCTGGAAGACCTGGAACACTATTCTGGAAGGCCTATAGCTTATAGGTCTTCCAGAATGGGGCCTATGACAAAACATAAGCCTTAACAGGCTGGTTTAGTGGCTGTGAAATTAATTGAAATTGCTAAAAATGGCCACATTATGGCATTTATTGTCTATTGATAGACACATCTATAAGTAAGTAGATGAAAGGAGAGATGGCTGGATAGATAAAACGAAGCAGATACAAATGTCTGCAGTTGGCTTTAAGACTGGGGAGCTTCTTTGCATATTCAGAAAGTAAATCATGTCTGAATGTGAGTTAGGAGTCCCTCTCACCCTCTCGGTTTGACTTTCTCTCTTGTTCTCATTCGCTCACACACTCACTTTTTTCATGCTAAGCCAGCTACGTTTTCAGCTCCGGGAAGACTTTTGGGAAGATGATATTTCATGTGATACAGAGCACAAGATGACTCAGCCACAAGAATCCCAGAAGGTTTACAATGGTTGGAAAGACTACAGAGAAATAAAGGATGAGAGCAAAGGATGGAGAGATGGAAAAAACAAGTAGCAAATAAGAAAGCGGATTGTGATGTGTCATCGTCCATAATTGTTCCTTGGAGTCCGATTAAGTGTAATTTATAGGAATGCTATCCTTGTGACCTTTATATGTACACAGAGTAGATATCCTCAGATCTCCTTTGACGACACATTAGTATACCGTAATTAGCAATGACTAGTCAACCATGAGAGAAGAATCATTGGACAAGTTTCTGGGTTCAATACAGCGGTCCTGTACAGGATATTAAAAAAGGCATTATGTAACCTACAGGTACAGTATATAATATAAAGTATATTTTATATATATATTAGCCAGTCATATTTCTAACTGCGAGGTATCTCATGGTACCTTTTTATTATGTACGTGTCAGTCAGAAATCCCCACCCCTTCAACAATGATTGTTGGTTTTCAGATCTAGATATGCTGCTATCAGGCCTTTCACATTATCAAGGGTCTGAGTATGAGAATACATCAAACTCTATACTAGGAACAACAAAGGGTGAAGGGCTCAAAGCCAGAAGAAACATTAGCATCAATGCATATTTTATTAGTTATCTTGGCTATGGTAAAGCTTTATAGCCAAATCCTACAAATGCAAAAATAGTTGAACTATAGTAAATGCCCCAGGCTTGAGATACTAGATGCTAAATGCAGCAGGTCTCAGATGTTTTATCACATTAGGATAAACCAATGTTTTATTGACTTTTAATGCTTTTGTTGAGGGCTACAAATAATTTGAAGCATGAAGAATTTATGTTGCCAGCAATTGTAAGCTTAGCCAGCGCAATATGGCAAGAAAAGTTTTTCTATGTTCTTTTAGCACCTGCATTTACCTTTCAGTTTATATTCCTCTGCGTGTCTTTCTCTCTGATCCACTTGTATTTTCTTTCTCCCTCTCTGTCTATGGGGGGAATTTGTAGTGTGTCTGTGCTGTGGTATTCTTTCTATTGTCCTGCCAAGATGACATTAGGGGTCTGTGGACAGGGCTTGGCTCTGGCTGAGGCCAATGTCCAAAATATTGCCACAATTGGGCAGAAAGATTTGGCAGGAAGTGAGGGGTCAGAAAAAGAGGAAGTAAAGTCACATTGTCTCCACTGGGAACCCTCCCGTTGGCCCGGGTGCCTACCCACGCAACTTAAATTAGCTACATCAGTAGGAACATTTCTATCCAATTACAGCTCAGCAGAAGTATCTATTTTTGTTTGTTTTTCATTTTTCAGCCATTAAAACATCCCTGGTACTTCAAAGCAAGTAAACTAAAAATGTAAATAGTTTAAATCCTTTTTTCCCAAATGTTAGTTTAAAATAAAAATGGTAACCGGTGAGAATATGTTTTATTCTTACCATTTCTCAAACTGCTACCTTACTACTGCTTATCAAACCACAGTATGTACAATAACAACCACATTATATGTGACTGTACCTAGTTAACTGTAGATGTCAAATTCCTAACTGCACAGTTTGTTTCAGTGACAGCAGCGATAATTCTTATATCACTCTCACGTTGATATATGCCTCAATTAGAAACAAAGTCCTCTACATTGTGCCAGGATCATTCACCAACTCAAAAAACATCGATAAATCCATAAAAATGTAATGCAACTGTGCATTTTTCTTCTTCTTTGCTTTCAGTCAACAAAGGGCTGCATCTATGCACTGAAAATAAACTACGCCAGTGATATATTGTGCAGGAGCATCTATGGTGGAATCTGTGTCAGGCCGATTGTCAGGGAGAGGGAGAAGAAGAAAAGTGCTGACTCACCCCTAACTAAGGTCTGGTATCATGTAGCCCGGGCTCCCCAAACTTTTCCAATGTTGCAGTGACCTTGAGCCTATAGCTAGAGCAGGGTTGAGTGAAAGAGTAAATGAGGAAAACGAAGAGAGAAGGCCCCCCCTCCAGCCTGCTTCCTCGACAGATGATCTGTCAACCCCCTGCTGTTCCCCAGACTTCCGGTACATGCGGCAAATACACACACACACACACACATACACACACACACACACACACACACACACACACACACACACACACACACTCCTGTAGCATGGCTGAATGTGTTTCTAATAGAGAGAGAGAGAGAGACAGTTGGTGCAAGCATGCACCGCCTCTTTTCCTCTCGTCTGTCTCCATCCATCTCATGAAGAACAGTGGTGTCTTTCTCTACCTGGCTGCCTCGCTTGTCAACGCTATACTGTGTCTTTCCTTTCCTCACCTGTCTTCTTCTTTTCCTTCTTGTCTTTCACTCTCTCTGGGGGAACTTACGCTTTCTTACTCTGTCTGTCTGTCTGTCTGTCTTGTATGTCTCACTCTATTAAATTTCTGTGTGTTTGCGCGGGTGGGGGCCTCGTTGGGACAGGGGTGGAGAAAGCCGTCTTAACTGGTGAAAAATGGACACAGCGGAGACTGCAAGCTGGTGCTTAATGTGAACACAAGCTCCAATGAGCATAAATTAGCGCTGTGAATCGCTCTGGCAAACAGTGACACTGGCGCTGGACTGTAGCTTGCTAATCAGAAATTGTAAACTATTCATTAGTTCACTCGCTGTTCATTAGCTCTCTCCCTCTTTCTGCCTTCCTCCCTCTCTTGTACACACACACACACACACACACTCTTTGTTGCACACAAGGTTGTTCAAGTGCGGTGTTGTTGAGTTTTTGTCACGGTTTTTGCCAAAAAACAATTTTCTTCTTCTTCACTTACAAGCTCAGCTTCCAGCAACTTTAGTGATTTCCAGTAACTTGGGGTTGATCAATTAGATAATTTAGAAAACCATTTTATCCAAAATGACTTACAATGGGTACAAGTACAAGGGGCAGGCAGGGGTTTAGCCATTTTGCTCAAAGATGCTTATAAGTAGGCCCATGCCGGAAAATGTGCACATACATCTCTGTGTCATCTCTAATGATAACATCTTTTCCTAAGTCATTCCCACTCCATGTATTTGGACTAATTTTGGACGTTAAACCAGTTACGGCAGAGACAGAGAGAGAATGAGAGAGAGAAAGAGAAAAGGAAAGTAAACGAAGGTCATTGTATTAAAAAGAGAGTGAAAGAAGAGAGTGGACGAGAGAAAATGTCTGAGAGATCCGTTGAGAAATGCATTTTTTTTACTTCAACTGTCTTTCCCCTCCATCTTCCTGCCAGTTTAGTTTCTGGGCTCTGGGATGGTTGGCCTTATAGACGCGATCTCCGCTGGGCAGAGCAGAGGTGGCAGAGCAGCACAGATGTGATGGAACACTGTCCGGGTTCCAGGAACTACAGTGCACAGTTGAGTGTCCGACCAGTGCCAAGAGCTGTTGGAGCATGGATGGGATGTTTGCGATCTAAATCTAAAGTTATACTGTTGCTGTTTAATAAATAAATGCTCTTGCTAAATATTGTGAATTTTGTAGTGTCATAAATTATAGCCAGATTTCTCAGGTGTGTTTTGTGTTAATGTGGTTGATTATACCTCTTGGACCTCTGTGTGCGTGTAGACCCCACTTGATTGACAGCTCAACAAATACCAACATGGATTTTATCATAGCATAACAAAAGTAATTTTAATTTGAACATTTGCCCTGATATATTAACCTCTGCACTTGCTTAGAAGCACAATAATGACATTAGTGTCGATTGTTTTTTTGCCTTCATCAGATGTCTGACAGAGCCGGAGGGGTTGTTTAATGAAGAATTAGATTTTCATCTCCGATTCTGCAGCCCCGCAGGATTTTATTGCGTATTATTATTTGATGTATGTGAAGTGCTGCGCTGTAGCTACATCATTTTAGATAGAGAGCACTGAAGCGCAGTACTCTGAGAGGTCTAATGACAGTCACAATCTTCTTCTGGATAAAAGAGAGAGAGATTTGAATGAAAATTGAATGTAAGTGGTGCTCGTATTCCCTGGTGGTTTTGGACCCTGAAAAGATTTAGAAACTCATTTAACCACGCCGCTTCAAAGAAAAGAAAACATTATGTTTTAACATGGTGCTGGAAGTGCAGACAGCCTATCTCTTTCCAAACCCACCCTACTCTGTCGGGCTGTAAAGATTGCAAACCGATGTGTGTTTTACTGTTGGTGTGAGTGTCTGAATAGTCATCTTTTGCACTTACTGTACTGCACTTGTTCACACACACACACACACACACACACACACACACACACACACACACACACACACACACACACACACACACACTCCATAGCCTACCCCCTCCCAACTGATCTCTCTCACTTCTAATGGTAGCCATTTGCCATTCATTAGGGTCAAAAGGCTGTTTTCTGCCAGGGCGCATTGCAAAGCTATTCCACGCTCAGCGTGAGAAGCGCCCATCCCAGCCCTGGGCTGGCAGCGGGCTGGCGGGCTAGCGTGCAGGGCTAGCTAATGTGGCTAACACCTCTGGACTGTTTGGGAGTAGCAGTTTTGTTGCAACAGAGGCAGATGATCGTTTATATTTTAGGAGTTTAACGTTCATTTATGATTGTGTTGCATATGTGACACGCAAAGCAACATTGACCTTTTGCTCAGATTCCCTACCTCAATAAGGTGACACATGGGTTTAAAATAATCTCTTAATAATAATCCCAATCATGCATGTGAATCTCCATTTATTTATATTGTTATTATCAAAAAAATTACCTTCTTCTAGAGCCCAAGATCTTACTGGTTACGATAGATTTAAATTTTGGTTTACAGTACACATGAAAATGTATCTTAAATGAAACATCACAGCAATAATTCAATTTTCGATACCACCACTAGAATACAGGAGGACGAAAGGTCGTGGGTTCGATCCACAACAATCCCGGCCTACCTGTAAGCATCCTTGAGCAAGATGTCGAACCCCTACCTGCTCCATAACACTGTAACTGTACTCACTGTGAGTCACTATGCATAAAAGCATCTGCTAAATGACCTGATTGTATTCGTGTTACGCACTGCGACTAGATGGGACCATCAACCTCAGACATGTTGGAAATATGTGAACCATAGACTCCACGTGAGACAGATCATGGAACACAGTTCTGGGTTACCACAAAATAAACAAATATTTCGATAGTTGGAAGTAAAGCTATTATATTTGTTTATTTCTTTGGTATTGGACACAGAGAAGCAGGTTATGCTCTAACCTGCACCTGTCTTATGAATATGATCGCTGTATTATATACTGTAGCTAGACACCAGTGTATTCATGTGTGTGTGTGTGTGTGTGTGTGTGTGTGTGTGTGTGCTTCAGCCAGCGACAATCAGTGCATGCTAAGGAACGGGCTTCAGGCTGCCGTGTGTGTGTATTGCGTGTGCGTGTGTGCGTGCGTGCGTGCGTGCGTGCGTGCGTAGTACAGGTGTTTGAGTGGGCGGTAATTAACACTGACATCTCCCGGGCCATGTCTAATCACATGCTATATTTATCCAGCGCTATTATATGATTTCTGGCTCTGTTCCTGCCTTGGTCGCCCGATGCCAGCCTGTGTCTTCGTCAGAGACACATCTTAGATTGACGTCTCGCTAATTGGAGAGTGATGTTTTCGCCGCACACCGTCCAGAGAGACGATCTAGCGGCGTACACGCCGTGAACATGACACGTGTGTTGGCTTCTACGGGTTAATCACCGCGTTGAGCTGATTGAGTGTATTGTTGTGTGCTGTGTTTCGTGTTCCCGGGCGGTTTGGACCAGCAGCTCCAGCAGAAACATCTCAATGCCAGGCCCACTCTGCACACACACACACACACACACACACACACACACACACAGCGTAACTGTCTTAGGGGTTAAACCGTAATATGGAGAGACTAACGCTTGTGGATGTTTATGGAGCCGACAACGCGTGTGTGTGTGTGTGTGCTTTAGCTGCACTCTATTGCACCATGTAATTCCACCGTAATCATTGCAATTACTGTAATCTCTGCTCATTTAACACAATGCTTGTCAGCATTCTTTGGATTTAAGTTGAGCTATTTTCCTGTATTATTAATCATCATTGTTGTTATTATTCTTACTATTTTATTATATATACTGTATTTATATATACATACACAGCCATGGAAACAATTACTGACCACTGCAAAAATATTATAATATATATACAAATATATACAATATATATGCAATAATTAAAAAAATATATAAATATGAATATACATATATTAAATATCAATTATATATATTATATTATATTTTAAAAAATGTGCATTTTTTCTGTATATAAAAATAATATTTTTTGTCTTTTTTTGTAGGTGTGTGTTTCATTAAATTGTGTATTTAAGATTGATCTATTATTAAATGTTTATTACGTCAAAGGCATTTCCTTGTGCCCTGGTACTGGCACTAAACACAGTACACTCTCACTCTCACTGTCACTGTGGGTGTCTAGTTCTGCTCCCTGGCCAGCAGAAGGCAGGGTTACAGCACACTACCCCCTGGACACACACACACACACTACCCCCTGGAGACACACACGCACACACACACACACACACACTGCCCCGGGGACCACTATAAAGAGGGATATATGCACATGCACACTGCTTGTGTGTGTGTGTGTCTGTGTGAGGGGAGCGGGTGTTCCTAGAGCCTGCCAAGTCCTCCTTTTGACTCAGAAAACGCTCAAGCGCACACACACACACACACACACACACACACACACACACACACACACACACACACCCCCCAAATACAAAGCCTCGACCAAATGTGTGTGTGGGCCTCGGGCCAGACACGAGCTGTAGTGTGTGTATGTGTGTGTGCGTGCGTGCGCGCGTGTGTGTGTGTCTGAGTGATGGAGGTATAGAGGTGTGGAGAACTTTAGAGCAGGCTAAATGTAGGAGGTCACTAACAAAGTCCTGCTGGCTCTTCATTTTTATATAAATATCAAGCGTTCCAGGTGGAGAGATTTGCCATGGAAACGGCTCATTGTATACGGACATTTAGCAACATAAGAGAAATGTATTAAAGATGTTTGTCACGCTTCAACCTGGGCTCTGACGTTAAGGGATTGGTTGGGGTGTGTTAGTCCTACTGAACTACTGTCCTGCTTGAGAGCAAACACAATTAAAGAGAAGCAGCCCAGTAACACCTTTAACATCCCTTACAACATCTACGCCCATGAGCCGTTGTATTCTGCTACACAAGTTACATTACTTACATTACTACAGAAATAAGTTCAACATTCGCCTCTAAAGTTATTTTGTTACAATGATCCAATCATGCGCACCTTGTTGTTATACGTGTCGCGTCATTATGTACGTGAATAAAAAACAACTTCAAAATATAAGCAATGGTAAAATAAGAAAAATGTGTTTATTTTGTAATTTCCAATTAACCTTACAGGGGCCGGTCAGAGTCAACCAAAGGGCCGTATGTGGCCCGGGGGCCGTACAATGCCCAATGCCATAAGAATTCACCAGAATACAGGAAATGAAGTGATGCTCAAACCCCCCCGCTATGTGTTCCCCCATGTTGAAACGAAACCTACGCCCATCCAAAGGCTATTAAATGAGATCTGGATCCAACTGACAGCAGCCGTTATCCATTTGGGCTCGAGTTTGGTTGTGCGACATTAGTGTTGCTTGTCAGACATCTTAATTCCCTCTGTTACCATCTTCTTTACCACGTTATCATGTTTAAAAAGCAGCTCTAACATGTCACATTAGTCTGATCATTATCCAAAGATAGGGTTAGGGTTAGTCCATAAATGCACAATTTATAAATTAATGTTGTATATTACTTTAATATGTTCTATATTTCTTGTTATTTTTAAACCTACATTGACAATAAAACATTCATTTGCAAAGGTTCAAGATTTGAGATGAGAAGTGAAATGTATTGGAAGTCAAAGCTGACTCATTTTACTGCTACTACTTTTATTCGTATTCTACTGGGTGAATACCTGAGTGGTAAATTAGCATTTATCTATAAGCACCCAGGTTTTGATGTGTGTGTGTGTGTGTGTGTGTGTGTGTGTGTGTGTGTGTGTGTGTGTGTGTGTGTGTGTGTGTGTGTGTGT
>JAOEHI010052427.1:3286-16755 GCA_025447815.1 Percopsis transmontana | reverse complement strand
CCCCCCCCCCCCCCCCCCCCCCCCCCCCCCCCCCCCCCCCCCCCCCCCCCCCCCCCCCCCCCCCCCCCCCCCAAAAATACCTTTCCGGCCTCGGTGTTGTTGTTTTCATCTCTGGGTCAAAATAAAGAGGCCTAGGCTACTGAACAAAGGCGTACTTTACCAGTGCACCGCTCTTTAATCCAAGGACAGCTAACATTATCCTAGTGATGGTAAGAGCCATGTATAGAGATCTACTTCCATTGTTTTTGCAAAGGCTATTTAAGCATTTTATTCAACTGAGGACGTCAGACTTTCTAATCTAAAGTGGATGGGATGTATGATACGGGCTGTCTTTGTGTTAAACATCCTTTCACCTTGGACGGGCCTACGTATTATAGGGACATCTATCGGTGCAGACCTTCAGAAAAGAAGGTGGGTTGGTTGTTGGTTGTTCTACCCAAAGCAAGAGGCTGCAGCTGGAGTGAATCTCAAAACAGCATCTTAAAAGGTACACTCCTTTATTGCTCAAATTCACTCCCCCAGCAGACAGCTTACTGTATGTTTTGAAACATACCGTAGTATAGGAGTAGTATAGGAGTATATCTTTAAACTCTACATTTCCTGATTCATATGCCCACACACACACACACACACACACACATACACACACACACACACACACACACACACAATCTTGACCTTGCAGCTTCATTTCCACTCCATTTATAATCCATTACGTGCAAAGTAGACAAACAGCTCTCTTTCTCTCTTTCCAACAGGATCGTAACCAATTGGATGTGTGCCACAGAGCTTTTATCATAGCGGCTGGTGCCTCTAATCATGTTTGCAAACTGCATTCTGATTCCTCTATTCTGATGGCCAAAACACAACAACATAGCCATTGTAACAAGCCATTTAGACCACAGTGTGTGCTTCCACTTATCCGACTCGCAATCTGCCACCAGGAAAGCCATGTTTATATACAGTATATGTTCATATAATGTCAATGTTCATATGCTCATATTTTTTGCATGTTCTGTACCTGTCTGACAGCTCCGTTCCCGTTTGCACGTCATAGCGACTTTATAATTATACAGCAAGTGCTCATTAGCACTGAAGCACTGCCTTTCTTTTTCCAGAACTAGACCACTTTATAATTATATTGCTAAGCCATTATTGATGACGAAATTGCTACTTATCTATATTGTCAAGTGTATTCCTGCATTTCCTGTTACACGCCATCAAATTCATTATAATTGTTACTGCCTCACGTAACAATGGAGGTATAGATAAGTATGCCATATGTATTAAGAGTGTACATACTGCAGGATATAAGGAGAAGAATACAGTACATATAATACATTACATACACTCCATATAATATAAATATAAATAAGTGATCATTTTTTCCTTGTGGACAACACTGCATGAAAAGTGGGACTGGCTCATTGACAGTAGTTTGATCGTTTACAATTGTTTTGGGAAATTGGACCAATCTGATCTCTTTTTTTTGTTTGCTGAATGGATTAGAAGACAACAACATGGAGACATGACTATGTTTCAGCACCATACCAGTTTTTGAGCGAGATCTGATTTATAAAACACAAGAGCTAACATAGTACCAATACATGGTATGCATGAGGTATGCATGAGGTTCATCAACCTGAGTGGTGTCTGGCGTGAGATTGTCTTCTGAAGGCAGCTGTAAGGCTTATTTTATCAACTGATCATTGCACAAGGATCCATGTGCCTCAGTGGAGGAGAGAGGTGACCCTGTGATGCATACAGTATGTTAGTATGGAGACAAACTCTTTTCTGACTACCATGTAAGTATTTGCCTTTGTTTATTTGGCACATTTAATTTCGGTTTAATTGGAATTTCTTATAGTGTTTTCAGTTCTCATTAGACAATATCTTCGTTCTCATTAATTATATATTCAGTGACAAGGTTTGCAGTGATTACAATCTCTGATCTATTTACATTTTGTTTTCACAGACTGAGCTCGCCTCACAACGGGGCAGTCACTTCTTATTTGGTCGACGCTCTAGCTGCAGTAAAAAGTAAATAATGAATAAATATAAATAATATTGTTGGTTAATCTGACATTACCCAACAGTTATATTAGTTATATTAGTAAATGTATTGTCGCAGCATGCAGTGCATTGAGCAGTACTGATTGTCTGTACTGATTGTGTTTACAGCTGCTGGATGACATAGACTTCTGAAGACTTGAAGCTAATCCGAAGTACACGGCTACCCATCAGACATCTGCACATTCGGACAGAATGCCACCAAATACATATGACCAGGGTTCGTACGGTCATGAATAACCTGGAAAAGTCATGGAATTTGAAAATTGTTCTTTCTAGACCTGGAAAAGTAATGGGAGTAAATAAATCCCCAAATTTTTGTTTAAGTCTTGGAAATTAGTTTCAATAACACTAATGCCTAAGTAAACACTTATGACATCTATTGATTAGTCATTAGCCTATAAAAAATATTACTGTATATATGGAGAAGGCTCCAGTAAGACTTCGCCACATAGCCTACAGTCTCGCGTGCGTTTTGTATATGTCAGTTGCCTGTAGTTGCCTGTAGTTGCCTGTAGTTGCCTGTAGGTTTGGCTCACTGACCGGCTATCAATCAATTATATTGTCTGTCATTCATTCATGTTATTTAGGGTATACTGTGTGCTTTGGAATTCTCAATTCCACATTTTATCCTCACTTCTATACGCTACACCGAGACTTTGCAGAATGTTCAGTCACGGCAAGCTAACATTTGTCATGAAAATTTGGTTTAAAGTCATGGAAATTCATTGTTCAAAATGTGTATTAACCCGGTATGACTCAAAGGCAGCAAAAATACATTTCAAGGCTCATCTGATGCCCACAACTGTTGTTGCGTTATTTGTTATGGTATTTGTTATTGTTGCAATGTATCAATAAAGCTTTTACTTTTAATCAACATGTTCCTCGCAAATGTTTTATCTTATTTAATGAATTAATATTCATGTCATTGATTATAGTGTAGCTATAACTTAAATTATTATTATTATTACATATTATTATTGTAAGGGAGGGGTTTACCCAAGTCCGTATTATAATAGCCCAGGGTGACCAATAGCGACAGATTGACCAACAAATCACAACTGATTTTTCTTTTTAAAAGTCTGTGGTTTCATCCAATGCTGAGTGAGGTAAGTACTAGCTAGGCGGTTTCACTGCTATTCAGATGCTAATTAAGTAATTCACTCCTCCACCACTCTGCCTTTCACCCGCCTCCGCCAGTGGTTTGTTTCCGCCAATATATGGCACAGGCGAACGTGGACTACACAGACTGTTATCTGACAGGAATTAGTGAGATTTGCAGGCGTTCAAGGGGCCGAAAATCCATCTTTTCATGCCGTGCAACAAATCATATTTTACATATTAGGTAAAAAAAAAAAGTTAAACTTTTCGTGTTTTTTTCTGTTAAAATGAACATCTTTTGACTTTCCGACTCTAATGAGAGACTCCACTCTAATGAGGGATTAGTGATGAGTCTCACCTTCACCAGAAAGAAGGATACTCCGTAAGTCTGGAGGGACCTGGCGAGCTTCACATATTTCACTTTGGCCTCAATTTCTGTCATCTCGCCGCAGTTCTTGTGGTCCTGGACAGAGAGAAACAGTGACACCTCAGCCTCAGGCTGAACATAACGCTCAATAATAACATACCCTAGACAGAACATAGGGAAATTTGAGGAAGCAAAAACACCGTAATTCCATTCTATTGTAATTTCTCACAGGCATCTTATAAAGATATTTTTCAGAGAGGCCAGAATGTTGTACATACAGTATGTTGTACAGTATGTGTCACTGCCTTCCTAATTTGCTAATTACATGTGTTCGGTGGAGTCAGGATAAATAAAACAGGTGGGCCAATGCAGTATATTACCCCACATTTAGTGTCCAGTGATGTAGTGGTCGACGGACGCAGGTGAATGCAGTTCCCCAACTTTAGTATAATTTTATATTCATTACATTTGTTTTTACATATAATTTTAAAATTAAAACGGCGTTATTGCCAATGGTAAGAACAAGTGTGCACATAGAGGAAACATCTCCAATAATGTCTTCTTTGTGATAAAAAAAGCTAAATTTCCCCCCCAAAAAGTGTAGATGAACGTCATCAGCAAAAATGGAAAACCAACTATTGCTGCTCGTCCTTGTGTTTTAGGGATTACGAACTAAACTTGGCATTAGCCCATATGTAATAGAAATGCCTGGTAACGTTACAGTAAACCAATGTAAGTGATGTTGAATATTATGCAATGGCAATGATATGACGCCCCCCGCCCCCCCCGCCTCGCCCTAAATTGTAGCTACTCCGGGCCTGTAATTATACACACCTACTTGACTGTATCCCTTTGGTGGGAATTAGTATGCGGATCCAGTGTGTCTGCTATTGTTATGAATTGGCATGTTTGCGTGTGTGGTTATGAATGAAGCAATGCTGCACACATTATGAATGTTGTTGATAATGTTAGTTTTTTTAACACATATATATAAAGATATATATGTAATACATATATAGCTAAAGTAAGCATAGCCTAAGTAGTTTCTGTATCCTGTCTACTACATTCTTTGTGATGACGTCATTAAAATAGCGTTCCCCCACTAAAAAAATCCCCACTACACCACTGATAATCCAATGTGTTTTGCATAAAGGGGTTCTACAAAAAACATAAAGCTAAAAAGGGGTCAGTGACTCAACAGAATCGAAGAAACACTGCAACATTGTTAAAAAAAATCATATAAAATATAGCCTTCCACACGCAACAGTGTACATACTTGGAATATTTTCTTCTCTGAACCCCTCTGTTTGATGTACTCTTTGGGAAGGAACTCCTTCAGGCTGTGGAGAAAGAAAATGACAGGTTTACAAGGTTACAAGGCATTTCCTTTTCTATTAACATACTTCCACGTATGAGGTCATTCTTTCTGTAGTGTGCGCATATCACACTACAGTGGTAAAAGCTGGCATCACCCCTGAGCATTCCAGCTGAACCGCGCTGCACTACGATAGAGATAACCCCTGCTTATACATGACTGGAACGCTGGAACCGGGGAAAGCACACCGCGTTTCACCAGAGAACTTGTTAACGTATTTTTTCGATAGGGAAGCGCTTACTCTAGGAATCCGGGTTTGTGTTTGTGTTCCACGTGGGTTCCGAACTGGATCTGAGCCTGGATCCCGGCGAACTCGCAGGCCTTATCAAAGGAGACTGGGTGGGATCCATTCAGTATGTCGTCCCTGGCCTGGTTGGGGAGGGGTGGGACAGGGGAGGGAAGAGAAGGGGGGACGAGGGAGAAAAGAAAGAAATACAGACAAAGAGAAAAATGACAACCCAGAAGTCACCGTACACTTCTGTACTGTACACTGGGACTGCCTTGTGGGAGGCACTTTGTTTTAAACATAGTTTCAGAGGCGGTGTCTACTAAATGCAAATGAGTATTTGCAAGGGATAAACACAACACAACAGTTTAGATTTACAGTGTCTCACAGTGAAAATATAAAGGATTTGCTTGATTGAGAAAAATGCTCCCACCAAATGTTTAACAATAGCCACAAAAGAGATACTGTATATACTTGGCTTTGCATTAAAGTTTAGCCCCAAATGTCATTAAGAACTCCAAAAGCAGTAATGTCTGTTGGTGGTGCTGGAATGTTGCATATAACTTCAGTCAACACTGCACTCCAATAGGCAGTCTGTGTTATCTGAACCATTTCGACAGTTGAAAATGGAGGAAGCCAGAGGTCTTTGTTGACATTTTGAAAAATTTTGGTTGTCAGTGTAAACAGTTTTTCTCCATGGGGTAGTCTCTCTCTCCCTCTCTCTCTCTCTCTCTCTCTCTCTCTCTCCCTCCCTCCAGTTCACTGCTGCAAGATTAATGGCTCCCTAAACTAAGAAGCTAGCTGACAGTGAAAAAGGCTCCATCAGAGCTTTTAGCATTAGCAGATCAGTGCACAGCTCAGCTCACTGTGTTCCATTACATCAACGACAAACTGAACAGCAGTTTGTACCGGTGCAGTCGGGGCGAGGAGCTTCACCCACGGCCACGCCCATTCCACCATTTAAAGCCCACTGCTGTATAAAGCCTGAGCTCAGATTCTGGATTCAGTCCGCTCAGGTTTCAGGCTGATATGCCTAAGCACAGTTATGTCATGTCCATACACACAATTTAATGTGTAGTAGTGTTCCAGAAAAAAATACAAAAATAAAAAATACTGCCTTTAACATGCAGAGCACCTAGCCAATGGCCTTCGGTGACCAGTGCTGTGGTATTGGACTAGGACTACTGCAAACCAGACTGTAAATCTCAAATGAACATCTTACATAGTCTTCATTCAGGTGACATATTCCATTTTTGGATTAGTATTGCATTTTATTGATCCCCGTGGAGAAATTATACAGTACACGTCAGCCATGTTGATTTATTGTTGTTGCAGTTTCGGAGTGGAAGCTGACATTGTACAGTACTATCGTTGTTATATTGGTATATCACTGTCTGAATCTCTGAAGATCACATGCTTTCAGTGTTCATGGTTACTGATACAGGAGCTGATTCCAGGCCATTCTAAAGTGAAGCACGAGACATCAGAAGCTCTGACACATAACGCCCAAGGCTACAATGCTGAGGTCAACGCCCCGGCACAGCACAGGGAATACAAACAAAATACGTAAAAAATAAATGCTGACAGAGGAATACACACACTGCTATCTATCGGTGCCCTAACCAATAAATCAATAAACAAAGCAATACCGTCATAGCCTGCATAATATAAGGTTGTTATGGAAATTATGTTAATTTATATATGGAAAATGGTATTAATTTATCATTTATTTATTATTTAAAAATGAATAAGCTATTTACCGCAGTCTTATTTAAGGACTGTTACCACAAACCGCAATGAATAAAGATATTTTTAAAGCCGAGAATAATAGGCTGTGAAGAAGTACAACAGTCTTTTAATGACAACATTATCACATGATCGCTGCACACAGGCTACCACTGTTGCCATGGAGGTTTACCCTTTTCTTAGCATACTGTAGACACATGACAGAAAGGGAGTGCTCGTGCAGTAGAAAAATAAAACCCTTCTGGAACAGCCTCATCTCTGTGTGTGGGAGGGGCTGAGTTCATGGAAGCTTCACATTAATATACATGTGAGCTAATAACTAGGGTGCATGTTAGCAGTATCAGTAATAAGCTCCTATCGCTGTTTGGGAGGGAAAAGGGTCAACCGTGACCAATAGTGACCGTTGAAGGAAAGTTAAAGGGGACAATGGTGGCATTGAAAAACTCGACTCCAAACTAATGTGTGTATGGGCGTGCATGTCTGTGTGTGTGTGTGTGTGTGCGCGTGCGAACATAACAGGAAACAGAGAAAAACAGAGAAACAGAGAAAGCTAAGGAAAGACAAAAATCAAAGGTGTCATGTCATTTAAACCACAACCAATAAAAAATAGGTTGTTAATTGTTTGCAACCCCATATTATGAACCACTTATTTTTAATAACATGACATATACCATAAAACGTATAAACATGAACCACAATGAACCCCATTGAAGCACGTACAGATGTACCACTAGATGGACTAGAGCAAACCCTCCCCTGTGGGAGAAGACGGGAGGGTGGGGGAAGGTGAAAAAGCGTGGCCTGGGTTGTACTCTGACCAGCCAGAGAAAGGCATCTCTCTTCTGGTTCAATCTGCCCTTTTTTTAACATCGCTACAAATTAGAGTCACTGCTGCAGCATATGAACAGGCTCTGTGATGGCCTTGTGCAACAACAATCTGTGTGGGACAGAGGGAGGGAGGGAGGGAGGGAGAGAGAGAAAGGGATGGAGAATAAAAAGGAGAAAGTGGGTGCGGATTGTTATTTCCATGAAATATGACTCTGTGCTGTGGCCAGATCATGCTATGCGCTGTACTATAATATGTGGCTGGGTAAGAGGGCGGTGTGTTTGTGTGCGTGTGTGTGTGCGCGCGTATGTGTAAGATGATGTCAGAAAGTGTAGGAGATCATGAGGCAGAAGGCATGAAGGGGTTGGTGGGCAGAAAATGAGTCATAAAACCTGGAGCAGACAGGGAGAAGGGAGGAGGATACAAGGGGAAGCGTCTACCAGGTGGAATGCTCTGTTCAGGAGCTCTCGAGGCAGCTGAGCTTGAAAACATGAAGGGTGACTATACATATTTGAAGTGCGCTGGCTGTCTCTGAGCGAGTGCTGGCTTCCTTGCCCATCATCCTCGCAGAGATTTTTTTTCTTCAGCTTTGGGAGTTCAGAAAACATGATTTTTTTTTTCTCCAATAATTGTGGATTCATTTTTAATATGAGTTATGCGCACACGTGGTCGCGTGTGTTAGGTTGCCTCTCTGCGCTCGCACTAGACGTATGCGTGTGTGTGTGTGTGCGTGCGTGTGTGTGTGTCTGGCTACGTATGTGAGCCCAGGTGTCAGTGGGGGACATCCCCTCCCACCTCCAGGCCAGGGGGGCTAATGTGGGGGTGAGCATAAGCCTGCCGGCGTTACTGTCGGCTCAGTTGACCGGCCCCTGGGGGACGTTGTGGGTGCCTTGAGCACACGGCAACGCTGGTACACCCAGCGCCGGCAAACAACAGATGGAACCAAAAACACAAACACAGGAGGAACGGGCAAGAAAGAGAGAGAGAGAGAGAGAGAGAGAGAGAGAGAGAGAGAGAGAGAGAGAGAGAGAGAAAATAGATAATACGCATAATACGCAGATAGAGGCCATGGTAAACAAACTCCCGCAAAAAACGCCTGCCAGTCAGCGCCATATTGTGTCTAGGCTAACATACTAGACTAATCATTTCTATTAATAAATAACTGGCTAATGGTTTTGATTCGAAGTGTAGACTACACAGATGTAACATTTATGTTGCTCTCTGGGGAGCAAATCAATGGGGGTGTTATCAAAACAGTGCCTTCTGTGATGTGAAGTAAGCGGTAGTACGAATTTGTGTACCTTATTGGATAGAAAGCAGAATGTAATTGATGCATAAAATAAGCTTTTTTTTTTTTTGCACAGCTCCCCTGGATCCGCTGACAGGCCTGTAAATGCATTATGCTTCGTATCAACACACGCTTGAACAGCCTCCTTTGCTTTGTTTTAAAATGTAATTGTATTTTAATTTTAGACTTGGGTTCAGTTTTTATTACATCCAGCAAAGCAAAGAATAAGACAGCACTAACCAGTAAACCTAAGCATTATGTCAATTTATATTTACTTACAAAACAATTGACTGAAAACAGTCTTGTACTACGAACTGTATGCGTGTGTGTGTGTGTGTGTGTGTGTGTGTGTGTTTGTGCGTGTGCGTGCGTTGAATACACAGACCTGAACGTAGAGTAGGTTGAGCTGGACGGGGTCTCGCGAGTCGACATTCTGGTCCGAGTAGAAGAACTTGCGTCTGAGCAGCAAAGTCTCACTCTCCTCCACCCCTTGTTCTCTGAAGGTCCTGCTGTGGTCCAGCCAGTTCACTGTCGAATCGAACTCTATTACTTGACACCGGAAAATAATCTGCCAATAACTTTGTAAAGAGCTCGCCGGAGGAAGATCCTGAATTTAATTAGGCAGTTATAAAAGCAGACAGGCAGAACGACAGACTATAGACAGACAACGCACCAAATTAGTCACAACAGACTGAACAGAGTATTCTCTGCTGAGACGGAAGTTTTCAGTAGCAGCAGCGCGATTTATAGAATAACGTGTTTCAAAATGTAATTGTCCCCCCTCCCGGGTGAAAGATAACAGCTAACTTCAAAAGCTATAAATTTGACTTGAGTGATAAAGCACATGTTCAGATGATGGCCCAGACCCAGGATGGGTTTGATTTATTGATGGTAAAAGCGAAGGGTTGAAAGTCTATCGAGTCACATCGGTATCGGTATCGGTCACACTCGGAGCAACTCGTTCCGAGGAGCCTGTCAACTCACGGTCATCGTCTGTGTGGAGCTTGGCCTTCAGCTTCTCCATCTTCCTCTCGTCTCGTAGCAGAGTCCTGTCCTTTTTCAGGGTTCCCAGTCCATCCTCCCTTTTGTCCTCTGTCACTTCCTGAATGAGGGAGTATTCCTCATAGTTGGTGATTCCTAAAAAAAAGGGGCGCAAAGACAAGACCCACGGGTTTAAAGCCCATTGTATCGTATCATATCAAAATAATGTGTATTGTAGCGTAGCATATCATATTTGCATGATAACTGATGATACAGGGCTGTTTCTATCTCTGCCTTGCAACACCAAATGAGTGAAAGCTGGCACACAGCCAGCAAGCTAAAACGGGGAGGAGAGAAATCAAGCAGAAACACCCACTCTACACAAACAGTGCCCGATAAAGAGATCTGCCAAATACGCGTCCCTCTTCTCTTCACCCAATTGAGCCTGGTTGCAGCCCAGAATAATTGAAATGTACGGCTCAGGGAACACCTCCGTAGCGGCTGAGCCTTGCACAGGCTGGGCCTTAAAAGAAACACTCCGTCATTTAGCGAGGAACAAGTCGCTTCAAGCTTGATAAATCATTGCCATTATGTTTTCAACAAAAACTGATTAGGACTATGAGGCATTCATAAATGCATAAATGCTCTGCTGTGCTCATATGGATCTAAATAAAATGACATAAACATTAGGAAACCTTTTACCCCTGTATGCAGAAAAGAGCACCGGACTAAAAATAAGGCAGAGAGAATGAATAATTCAGGCCTGAGAGATGGGATGGCAAGAGCTCATATAGCCGGGGGAATATTACTTACCGATTCTACTGCATATGGTTACCAGCAGCTCCCCAACCGTTTTGGAGTCATCCACCATGATGGTTTTAACTGCGCCGTCCAACATTTTGATTTTTTGAGGCCTCTGCTTCTTTTTGTACTCCAAAACATCCTGGAAGGGAACACAATGACACACACATGCAGGACCACTGATAGGAGAGGAATAGAAGAATGGGAACAACATTCATGCTAACATCCATTTAGTTAAAAGTTAGATGAAATGCCAATACGTTTGAGCCTTGGTTCTCAAACTGTGGGTTGCGAGGGGTTGCAACAAGTTGTTCGTGGAATACGTTTTTAAAAAACACATCTCACATTTTTTTTGTATTATTATTGCTAATCTAATTTGTTATCTTTAATAATATGTATACAATTATGTATTTAATAACCGTATCTCTAATCATTTAAAATATTTTTTCAAATCTATTTTGTTTAAATAAAAAAATGTTATTAAATGCTGTCTATGTGTATATTTGACACTGTTATGATATTCTATGCAAACATGTGGTTCATTGCTTGTGACCTGCCTCGAGCATTGTGGCTGCAACCAATGAACAGCTTCTTTTTGGAGGCCAAGGTTAAAAATGTTTGAGACTGCTTTAGAGTCTAGACTGTTCTCTGATCTGGGTTAAAAGATTCAGCCTCACCCCATTTCGCAGCATGTAATAATCCAAGGTCCTGCCAGACTCTAGCCAGATTCCTTTCCTGGGATCATCATCAGCAAGAAACAGGCCATAATCGGAGGCTGAAACAAAATACAGGAGACACACCTGTAAGTAGAGATACATGTTTCCACCCTGTCTACAGGAGCATTGCTGGTGTGCTACCTTGTCCAGTCTGGGCCTCTGGAACCCGTTCTCGTATGATCCTGCAGGCATCGTACACAGGAGTAGAGGGTTCAAACTGCATTGTCTTCACCACGTTGCACTGGCGGACGCAGATCTTGAGTGAAAGGGCCACCATATTGGCGGGTGGTATTTTGGCCTCACCAACCTAGACACCTAGCAAACATAATGTGGCCAGCATCAGAAAAAGTAGTAGTAAGAAATACTGAGCATCTAGCCAACATTAATCTTATTCGCAGCAGGATATATTTAGATTTCCTCTCATTAACAATTCTATAACAAAGAGGCTAGGAGGCATTGAGGGAGTCTCGACACCATAACATCTCCAAGTACAAAAAACCCTTCATTATTTCTTCAGAGAGATTATTACATATAATAGCCGGAATCAGAGTGGTATACAGTAGCACCGCCAACACTGTATCAGTTCTTTGCGTTTCTTCCCCCCTCTGATGTCAAAAAGCATAACAGAGACCTAGCGACAACAATGTGTCTAGCATCAGATCATTCAGCCTTTTAGCAGAGTCCTATTTTTCTCTAAAATAGTAAGATAATATACAGTATAGACATTCTGTCTGTAGCCATATTATTATACCCTACATGCTGTTCTCCATTTGTGTCCCTGTTCTATTAGCTGAATATAATGTGATGCAAATCCCTGCTTGTGACATTAAATAGGGTCAAGATTAAGGTCATATCATGTTCATAGTAATATAATCTGCTTTTATTTTATAATATTTATTTAAAAAAAAACAAAAGTATATAAAGTGCACAATAAATATCACAATCAAGGCCTTGAAACCTTGACCATAAGAACTCGACAGCTAAACACATATAATGGTGTTTGCATTGGTTGCCTGGCTATGGTCACTTCAGGCGTAAAAGCCCTTGACAATATTCTGACAAATGTAACCAACCAGGTTTCTACTGACAAACAATTAGGTAATTTAGCAGATGGATCAGATAGGGGTTAGGCATCTTGCTCAAGGATGCTTAAGGATGCTTAGGTAGGCCAATTCTGGGACTCGAACCCACAACCTTCTGACTGGGAGTCCAAAACCCAGACCATTAGACTATCCTGCCCCCAAAAACAAAATAAAATCACATTCCACAAACACTATAAACAAATGTTACTAAATATGAATTGAATAAAAGCAAGTCTGCAGAAACAGGTCTACATAAAGAGATCATATTCAGATTGCTTTAAAACACAACTGTGTGAATGTGAAAGGGCCTCGCACCCGTGCTCGTTTCAATCAACCAGCCCTGTTTCCAAAAAAGCTGAGGTGATTAGATCAAGGAGTGTTCCTTTAAGGAGGGCCTTCTAATAAATAGGTAAAGGAAGCCTTGCCGTCTCAAGTAGGCTATACATTGAGAATGACCACAGGGGTCAATGTAACATCATGCGGTGTCTAATATCAGGGTAATAGGATTGCTGAAAAATTGTTTCTGCAAAAACAGATATTGGAGAGAGAGAGAGAGAGAGAGAGTGTCTCTGAAATTCATGACCATCCATTATTTCTAACCTCACACACAAGCCTAATCCATTTTATTATTTTATGCAAAAAGTGAAAACATTTCCTAGAACAAAACTCCATTCCTCTGCCATGATAACACAGAGCCAGAGACACACATCGATACAAGGACAACAGATTCACACAGATGATCAAACTCCCCAATGGTCCATGTTCTATAGTGAACAGTGTTGTGGGTGAACTTGCCTGCAACTCTGGGGGCACTCACGCCTGTGGTGCTGTTCACCCATGGGGGGGGGGGGGGGGGGGGGGGGGGGGGGGGGGGGGGGGGGGGGGGGGGG
>JAOEHI010052426.1:0-16756 GCA_025447815.1 Percopsis transmontana | reverse complement strand
TATGAAAACATGAGTTTTTTTTATATATATATATATATATATATTTTTTTTTTTTCTCTCTTACAGACAGTCTGTGTTGAGAAGAATGCCACTCTGGGTGGCACCTGCCTGAATGTTGGCTGCATTCCTTCAAAGGTTGTTATTATAATTATTATTATAATTATTATAATTATTATTATTATTATTATTATAAATATATATGTAATTTTTTTTTTAAATACTAGATCAGTAATAGATTACATACAATGAAAACTTGGAGCTTACAGAGCTTACATTTGCATCAATCAGCTACGCTAAAAATGCTTTGATAACTATATTTAGTTGTGGTCTTACCAGTTTGTTATAGTTTCAATATTAAGATTTGGTCTAGGACACAAATATTTAAAGGCACTCTTTATATCTTACTCCATGGCATTATATTACTTGCATGGTAACTTGCAGAATAAAATTTTTGAATCAAGGCAGAGTAATAATGTGAGAACAAAATCTTAAAAATTGTTTAATTGTGGCTGCAATAGTTTGTGGAGTGCATTTCATTTAATTAGTTGGCTATTAAAAAAAATGAGCGGGGGGTAATAAAAAAAACGGAACATTACTACTAAAGCACTCAGGCAAGCAAGGCGAACAGTATGACTGTAGCTGCACTTTATTTCTCATTTGGATGAGAGCATAACTGATGTCGTTTTCCCTCCTGAATTCACTCCATAGGCTCTGCTCAACAACTCCTATCTGTACCATATGGCTCATGGCAAGGACTTTGAAAGCAGGGGCATTGAAAGTAAGACATCACAAATGACTTACTGGGACTTTTTCCCAATGCAGAAGCTTGTGTTTATTTTCAACTTTACAGTCATGCTAGATAGGCTTGTTACTTTTAGGACTATGTTGACAAGAGCATGTTGTCCCTTTCCTTTTTGAACGACCGCCCCTATTTTGAGCTTTACCTTTATGAGGTGTTGGATTGGTTCCAGGGGGCTCTCAGGGAGGTGCGAGAAAAATTCATAAAAAAAATAGAACTTTGGTTTTAAGCGTTTAAAATTGACTTACGGTTTTTGACAATTTTTTGATTGGCCTCAATGAACATTTTTCCTGGTTGTTTTCTTGCATGTCATGATCGAGAGGTGGAGTGTAGCCAATTAAATTTTAAGAAGTAGTTACTGCAAACTTTCTAGTTCTGATGATGCATTGTCATCTTCACCATCTGCTTCTAAAAAATTTAAGAGAGTATGACAATAGTTATATTGGCTTTACGGTAGCTGGTACATCTGCAGAACCACTTCCCCATTGTGTTATATGTGCAAAAGATTGAAACCATGCAAGTTAAAGCGACATTTACAGACCAAGCAGCACACACTGAAAGAGAAGCCCCTGGACTTTTTCAAAGTAAAGTTAAATGGTTTCAAACAGCAAAAGTGTAACATCAGTAAACACGCATTGCAAAACTTGGTAAATCGCATACAATAGCTGAGACGTTCACAACGAGGATGACGAGAGATTACAATTCCTGAAAAGTTTGAAAAAAGTATTTGCCACATCTTAGATTGACTTGCACCTCCGCTTGCGTCTTGACCCGGAAACTACTTTTTTCCCAGGTTTTCACATTACCTTATCCTCTCCCTACAGCTCTGCCGCTATACTCTGCAGTCACCCACGTTTTGTGTAAAGTTGGGTTTAAATAGCAACAGTAAGCAATGAAGGTGTGTGTATTTTTTTTTAAATGTAATTATTTATTTAAATAATGAAGTTCCACTCTCCCTATGTCTCAGTCTCAGGCCTTACATTGAACCTGGAGAAGATGATGTTACAGAAAAGTGGAGCGGTCAAAGCGCTGACAGGAGGAATTGCCCATCTATTCAAACAGAACAAGGTCAGCAGCATCTTTCATGCTTTCACATTGAGCCACATTGCCATAAACCTAATGACTATATTGCAGTAATGGTACCGCTATCTCTTTTAATAGTATAACTTGCAAACTGTGGGTATATCTTAGCGTAGTGCTGTAAATAGAAAGCTGAAACGTTTGGTCACATTAAGTTGTGTACTTGAGGGACCCCTGTGACTTCACATAATCAGCTGTTTTGAAAATGTTCAGGTGTGTAGTTTTGGGGAAATTGAATTCCACGTGTCCTGTTAGGTGACTCATGTGAATGGTTTTGGGAGAGTGACTGGTAAGAATCAGGTGACGGCCACATCAGCTGACGGCAGCGAGCAGGTCATCAACACTAAGAACATCCTGATTGCCACAGGTTCAGAGATCACACCCTTTCCTGGGATTACGGTATGACTCCTATTTAATAAAAAATAATATAATATAACCTTTATGTAAGTGGGTGAGTCCCATTGAGATCAAGTTCTCATTTTCAGGAGCGACCCGAGTACAATAACTTGTAGTGATGAACGTCAATATTCTATTTTCCTTTTTTCAGTTTAGACTGAATAATTTACCAATAAGAAAATGTGTGTAATTTTTTCAGCAAAAGTCGGGGAATGAAAAGTTTACAGCTATTTCTCTGGTGGATGAATTATGAATTTTGAATTTCATGGCCAGTTTCTTTGGCATCGTCTCTTGTCTCAAATCCCCTTCCCCAACGAATTAGATTAAGTGCCAACCTAAAAGCCTATTTTATTTTCTATAAAGCTTTGTAGTTTCTGTTGTCTGTATTATACTAAAATTTTGAGAAGTTTAATCTTTCCTATTCTAGATTGATGAGGACACTATAGTATCATCTACAGGGGCTTTATCTCTGAAGAAGGTTCCAGAAGATCTTATTGTCATCGGAGCTGGTGTCATTGGAGTGGAGCTGGTCAGTGTCACAATGTACATGTCAGTGTGGGGAATAGTTACAAAGAAAGATTTTTCTGAGCTTGTGCGAATGTGTGAAACCGCATCAAACATTAAAGTTTTCTCTAAAATGTATTCATAAAACAGACATTACTTATCTTAGTTGAAATTCTGGCTATGAACCAGCCCATTCGTCAAGTCTTTGCAGAAACAGATCAAGATAAAGCAAAATAAAAGACCTTTCAAACCAGGGTCAGGGAAAATTTTTAATGTTACGGCAATATCTGAGCAGATGACAATCGCTGTGAAATTGCTAATTTGAGAGGAACAGTACTTTCAGCAAAACTATCTGAGGAACATTGCACATGCATGTACAATAACGCACGTGCATTACCATTATTGTCAGAACTGTAACTTCCTGAACTTGGATGAAATATTAGTTATTTTTCCTTGCTACACAATTTTAAGAATATATAATTGCAATAAAATCACTTTTATTGTGTCATCATCATGAATTTACGTAAGGTAGTCTAGAGCCACACAACACATAATCAATTGTTGATTTTTTTTTTATGTTAAACTTTGTCAGGAGAGATAAAGTAGAGATGAGTTTGTTTTTTGTGTCTGTTTGGCAATGAGGTTTTCAACCTCTCAGACATTACCATAAATGTGGACATTGTAGTTTTTCCTGAAATAACTTTATCAAGAGACAGCAGCTACATTTATCTACCTAAAAGCTAACAAGAAAAAATATGAAATTGCCTTTTTGATTTTGTGTGTCCAAGTTACTCAAATGCAAAAAGAGATTAAGATACTTCTTTTAAGAACTGCTAATTGCTTTTAAACCGACTGACTACTGCAGCTTGATTTCCAGTTTTTATTCTCCTTTTCTTGTGTAGTCTAAATTGTACTTCATCTGCCTGCCTGCAGGGATCAGTGTGGCAGCGTCTGGGCTCCAAGGTGACCTGTGTTGAGTTCTTGGGCCATGTGGGTGGCATGGGAATTGACATGGAGATATCCAAGAACTTCCAGCGCATCCTGCAGAAGCAGGGCATTCAATTCAAGCTTGGCACTAAAGTCCTGGGAGCCACCAAGAGGCCCGATGGCAAGATTGATGTGGCGTGAGTAATAGTGAAATCATATACAACAGATCACCAGATGCCCTTGGGAGGGTGGAGAGATTATTTTAAAATTAGTTTTATTTTTTTATCATTTGTAATCTCTGTAAACACATTATTTTAAATGTGCATACTTTTTTTTTTTTCGAGCAGTGTTTTAATGATGTCAATCATTTGACGGAACATGATTATGCATCTGTGCCTCTCTGCAGGGTGGAGGCGGCAGCCGGTGGAAAGAATGAGTCCCTAACCTGCGACGTGCTGCTGGTGTGCATTGGCAGACGACCCTTCACCGCTAACTTGGGCCTGGAGAATGTGGGTATAGAGTTGGACAACCGAGGTCGGATCCCCATCAACAACCGCTTCCAGACCAAAGTACCCAGGTACTGCAGGCAGGCAGTTAATTTACTGAAACCATACTAAAACCACACATTTTATTTTTATTTTATTTTTTATAATTATCGCCAGCCCATTTTTATGTCTCCGCGCCGGCAACAACCGTGGCGTTATGTTTTCGGGTTGTCTTTCCGTCCCATTCTTGTGAACATGATATCTCAAGAAAGCCGTGCGGGATTTTCTTCAAATTTGGTACAAACGTTCACTTGGACTCAAAGAGGAACTGATTAGATTTTGGTGGTCAAATGTCAAGGTCGCTGTGACCGTACATCCCATTCTCGTGAACATGATATCTCAAGAATGCCTTGACAGAATTTCTTCAAATTGAAAAATGTATGTAGACTGAAACTGACCTGGTTCGCAGCAGAGGCACACAACCGCGAAGCAGTCGTTTTAGTTCTCTAATGTAATTAGTTTTTAAAAATTTGTCTTGGCAAAATTAGTTGGAATAAGTATGTCCTGGCCATTTCTGCTGTCAACAGGAAGTAGATTGTGGTATCATTATGCACTTACTGTAACCCCCCCAAACTCTCTCTGTCCCAGTATCTATGCCATTGGTGATGTAGTGGCCGGCCCCATGCTGGCCCACAAGGCTGAGGATGAAGGCATCATCTGCGTCGAGGGCATGGCTGGTGGAGCTGTACACATAGACTACAACTGTGTCCCTTCTGTCATCTACACACACCCCGAGGTGGCCTGGGTGGGCAAGACAGAAGAGCAGCTGAAAGAGGAGGTGTGTGTGTGTGTGTGTGAGCACATAATGACAATTGTAATGGTAAAAATAGTCTAGTAGTCTGTGTGGAAGGTTGTAGGTTTTTTCCCCAATTAAATCGATCAATAAATATATACAAGGAGACAAAGGAAAGGTAGCGAAGAGAGTGTGTGGGTGTGTATGTGTGTATATATATGTATGTATGTGTATATATATATATATATATATATATATATATATATATATATACACACACACACATACACACATAACGCACGCAGAAACGCACGCATTCTGTAGTTTTCCTGAACTGTGGGACAGTCTGTGAAATAATGGACAGGCTAAAAATGTCTTGGGGACCTAAGTGGCTGGCACACTGTTCGATCTTTTTCAATTACCTGAGACAGAAGTGAGCCATTTTTAGGTTACAGTACTATATTCCACAGGCAATGTGACGTGTTACAAGGTAGTTTCCATTGATGCTTTCCTCTGTGCTCTAGGGTGTCCTGTACAAGGTGGGCAAGTTCCCCTTTGCAGCCAACAGCCGAGCTAAGACTAACGCAGATACAGATGGCATGGTGAAGATCCTCAGTCACAAGGAGACCGACAGATTGCTGGGCTCACACATCCTCGGATCTGTAAGGACTTTATTGACACATGTTATGTTATTTCATTGTCCCTCCATCCAGCATTTTCCATTGCCTTTTTATTTTAGCCATTTGTTTGGGTTTCAAATCAGTGGCTTCAATGTTAAGGATAGGAGGTTTCATGTTTTTTAAGGTGTACAGAGTTACCCATTAAACTGCATTAGCCCAGTGAGAAGTGTCAGTTGAGTTCCTATTAAAGCGTCAAAAAAAGTGAACCTATCCTTTAAGTTGTGATATTAGGTTAGAAATGGTTATGGTTGGGTATTACACTATTCAACATTTTAACCATTCAGAATGCATGGAGGCACGATAGCAGATGGCTGAATATCAACTGCCTTATTAATTCAATGCTAAGAAAAGTTAAAAGCTATACTTGAAAGTGTTCTACTTGCATTCCCCACCAGGGGGCAGGAGAAATTATCAATGAAGCAGCACTAGCCATGGAGTATGGTGCTTCCTGTGAGGATATAGCCAGAGTCTGCCACGCCCATCCAGTAAGTACTGTAGATGCACACAAATTTGCATACAAATCTATTACCTTAAACGTCAGATTTGCTACAGTGTTATAGAATTTTTAATTCACATTACATACAATTGTGTTTTACAATTCTATATGTTTAGATGGCTGCTTTTAAGGACACACACTCATTTGGCATGCTTGGGAAGGGAGTTGGTACAGTATGTTAATTGCATCGGGGGTTCAGGCTCTCTGTGATCCCCCTCACCCTATCTGTTTAGACAACCTCTCTACCTCTTTCTCCTGCAGAGAGGAGGAGGGGGGGGGGGGGGTTATGAAAATGTCACAGGAGAATGTAAGACTGTTGGTGTTTTATCTGCTAGTGTTCAAACCCCACCCCCTAACCTTTGACCTAATCATGGGTATAAAGGTTTCCTCCCACCCTCCTACGGTGGGGCATTTTTTTTCACAGACAGCGAGAGAACTCTGTGTGTGAACTGTCTCCATTTAATTGCAATTAAAATAATTTACAAAGACCATATTTCCTCTGTTCCAGTGTGATATATTACTAAATTTTTCATAACAACAGTAAGATCTGAGATTTGGGGAAAGGATGACTAGGACATTTTGAGAAACCCGACTAGGAATTCAGGTGGCATGGCTACTCCATGTATTGGTAAATCAGACATAAATATGTGCCTTGTGCCCATCCCTGGCGCATATAGATTTTTCTTGAATATAGTGACTCTAAATAAACTGAGGTACAGTAATGTTCAAGGCTGTGTATTAAATAGAAAATTGGATAAAGAGCCATGCATCAATCATTTCTGTGATCCCCTCCCCACTTTTCTTCCAGACTGTGTCCGAGGCCTTCAGAGAAGCCAACCTGGCCGCCTCCTTTGGCAAAGCCATCAACTTCTAAAGACACTCGCGCACTTCCGTGTACATAAATGTTTTGTCCAGAAGCTCTGTCTGTCCGCACAATTTACATCATTCTACATTTTAAACCCTCTGAGCTCTTATTGGGACTCCTCTGTACACATTGTGCTGCAGGTTGTACCACAATTAGGTATGATATTTAAATGTTCTCAAAAACAATAATAAAAGGGGTTTGGGTGGTCAATACTGACTGGAGATCAGTTTTATTCTTTTAGGTGAAGTATAACACTTAAAGCCTTTTAGAAAATCTGTTCCTGTGTTAAGAGGATGGCTGTGACCATGGCTTAACTAGGCTGGCTATTATAACTTGTACAGGAATAGTGATGACTGCTTCACATGCCAAATAAACAGCTGACTGGTATGAATTTCGACCAGTGCAGGAGACTTCAATTAGATGCCAGCTGAATGTTGGAATATTATTCAGTGGTTAAATTGGTCTACAATTTAGCACATTATCAACCCTAATTTGGATAACCTTTCTTGATATCTAGTTGGCTCATGAAATGGTAATTGTATTCAATATTTTAGGATGAACCAGCAACTTTGGTCAAAGTTTCTTTTGCTGATTAAAGTATTCGGGTCCTACAGATCTATGATCTGTGTGATGTATATGTTCTTTCTTGACTCAGCACTACAAGAAATAAACGCAGTAATAATTTATAAATAACATGTTTCTGATCTTGGACAATTGCACCCTGCTGCCTGCATACAACAATACATGAATATCAAAAGCATGGAACACCAACAATCCTATCAACGGACAGCACTATTTTATCAGTGAGTACTTTATCAGTTTATTTATCAGATGTATTGGTTATTATGGGTTGGTTGGTTGTTGTCATGGATTGAACAGAAAAGGGTTCTATACATTTTGAATATTGTTCAACTGTAAAGATTAGCTCAGTCTTGACTTTTTTTTTTTTGTTTGTTTTTGGAGAGGGATCAGTAAAAGGAAACATAATGAGGAACAAACATAGACCGCTAGTAGAACGGTTGATTGATGGTAGTTTTAAGTTCTCTGTAAGTGACTTGTTACTGTTCCAAGATCAAGTACGTAAAGGTGTACACAGTACATCCATTTGCAGGGCGGGTTAGACATTTAGCAGCAATGGTGCATCCCAGGGGACCGTACTCCCTTTTCCTGTTCACCCTCTATACCTCAGACCTCCACTTAAACTCAGGAATGTGCCTTCTACAGAAGTTGTATGGTGATTCCTGTAGCGTGGGCTGCATAATTGAGGACCATGAGGTGGAATACAGAGGCCTGGTAGAAAGCTTTGTTGGATGGTGCGACAAAACTACCTCCAGAGAGCTGGTCGACTAAGCCCGTTGCCATCGGGGGGGGGTGGACTGCTACAGCCTTTTGGGAGTGCAGATCGATAAACATCAGAGAGGTTCATGCACTCCTTTGTACCATCAGACTGTTAAACACCAGCTGTGATGAGACACCAACCCCAGCCTACACCAACGTATTCATATTCACAACAAATTTAACCCCACCCCCCCAAACTGGAGTACCCCAAACCGACTGGACTTTAATACAATGCGATGCCATTTGTACACTGGCCTACCAGTGACCCTTTCTATACACACTATGTACTCATAACATACATACAGCAATGTGCTGTATGTTGCGGGACCAAAGAAGATAGCATGATCTATATTTGTCACTTTATATTCTGGTTACCTTCTACCTTGTACAGCGCCCTCCAGTATTACTGTCACCCTTTGGTAAAGGTTGAAAAGAATATGAAAATGTTTTTGTTTATCGGCCTGATCCAATAAAAATATTAGGGAAATCTAACTTTTCAGTAAGGTAAAATTAGTTAATAAAAACAATTAATCCTAATTAAAAAAATAAATAAAAACATTAGGTCAGATTTATTTATATAGCCAGAGCTGCCAAGTTTCACCAAAAGTTTGGAGAGAGATTACGTGTTGTGGGGGCATAGTCACCCGAAATATTGCGTGTTTTGGCAACTTAAAAATCAGTGCAATTTTACATATTGTTCATAATTGACAAACACAAGTAGAAATTTTAACAATTGGAAAATCTGATAAAACAAGGCAGAGCACCAATAGTAGCAGCTGGTGTTGACCATGGTGATGAATGGCCATTTGGTTGACCACTCACTTTTAAAAGTAGGCTATACCTATAGGTGGCTGCTCCACTAAAAGTTTTCTGCTTTTTACCTGTCTCCTTCACTGCCTTTTCTACTGTTTCCTTCACTGCCTCTCGTACTGTCTCCTCTGACCTGGTAACTTTTTTGGAAGGGGGCAGACCCTTCCTTCGCTGCCCAGAATGAAAAACCGATCTTTCTGCTTCTTCCCTGACATTTTAAAGAGAAATGCAATGTTCAATTTATGCGTAGCTTTTGCCTGGGCATAAAAACATAATTGAAACATTAAATTATTAGCAATGAAACTTTGAGGATTCCAGAGACGTTTGAAAGATACAATTCTGTTTAGAATTATGTCTTATGTTAATTATGTTGGTAAATAATGTGCCAGAGCGCTCTGCCTCACAACATGGAGGAATGACCCACAGTCTCTAAAAAATCTAACGAATAGCTATATTTAAATCCTTTTAACATTCCTAGCTCACAGTATCTATTGGATCACAGGTATGTTTATTCATATTTGCCATTTGCAAAATGAATTGCCATTTGAACTTTGACACCAAAAGAGCATAGATTAGGGGCGCAGGAGATTCATGTGTTGGTCGGTTGTGAAACATTTGACGATACAACGCTTTCCCTAAATTTCACCAGCAGAGGTCCTCATCCAGCTGTGATTTGAAAAGCTTCGAGTAATTTACCTTTTTTTTTAAAAATACACTTGCTTTGATAGCTCTGCTGGTTCAGAAAGCTTCACTTTGCCATCACTAGTACTAACCAAAAAAGTATAGTCTAAATCTATCGTGTTGATGATTGATCTAAGATAGACCATGGACTTTCCAGAGCCACGTGTCACAATTAGTGGCACCCTATGGAAGTTTATTGGCCTTTTTATTCAAATGGCAATGCATTTTGCAATTGGCAGTTCAGTGTGCAATTTGAAAATGTGACAATGTAATCCTCAATTCTGTTGGAAATATTTTGATTAAAATTTTAAATGAAAGCTCAATCAATTGCATTTCCTATGTTTTTCTTTTTTTTGGTCTCTCTTGAGACCAATCAATTGCATTACACTGTCTGCCAAGTTGAGCTGTGTGACCTGCTGCAACTCGGTAAGTAGCTTCCAATATTGTCTAGAATTATTGATAGCACTGCTGTGTCTAGGTTGAATTACTTGTGCTGTTGTGGCTGGGTATAAATTGACCATTTAGCCACTGCTAGCCAGCCATTTAAACCCAGTTTCAACTGGCTTAGCCTGGAAGTAGCTTGAATAGAGTGGGTGGGGTCTAGCTGTTTAGATAGTCGCAAACTCTAAAGTGCCAGCTGTAGGCGCCAGCGTGTATACAAAGACATTCCACGCTGTCTGTCACTAATCCTGTTAAACTTACAACTGTCGGCATCTACCGCCCCCAAGGCCAGCTTGGGGACTTCCTTGGTGACTTCAACATCCCCCCCAGAATAGCTTCACTCAAACTTTCTTAAACTCTTTTCTTCATTTGACCTCACACTCTCACCTTCTCCTCCAACACACAGGGCAGAAAACATTCTGGATCTCATTTTTTACCAGATCCTGCTCGGCCTCCAAATTTTCGGTTACCCCCCTCCCTGTGTCCGATCATCAATTTTTCTCCTTCCCTCCCCCCCTAAATTCTCTCTCTGACCTCACTACTTCCTTCTCTTGACACCCTCTATCCACTTACTAATAGAACAGCGCAATCTTCTCCCCCTACTCTTTGGCTGTTGGAACCTCTAAGTGCTTTTAGAAAAGAGCTCAGAGCGGCTGAGAGGAAATGGAGAAAATCTGACCAGCATGTAGATCTCAAAGCCTACCACGGCCTCTTCTCTGAATTCACCTCTTCTGTTTCTGCAACCAAAGCCACCTTCTATTGAAGCAAACCCACTCCACTGCCACCAACCACAGGAAACCTTTCTCTGTATTCTCTTGCCTGCTCACACCACCCCTCCTCCCCTATCCTCCCTGTCTGCTGATGATTTTGTAACCCGATCGCAGAAGAGGCACAGACCCAGACGACTCCAGTGAGCTTGTTTCTCGGCGAGTGGGGCGATGCGTAGCTCCATAGGCACGGGGTCACTCTAGCGCTGGGTTGTTGAAAGGTATCCTGTCAGGCGGTCCTGGTCGCGGAAATGAGTGTCGAGAGCCCAGACCCGGTCCATGAGAGCCTCCAGGGACAAGGTTGCATGCAGGCAGGCCGACTCCTCCTACACCTCTTCCTTCACCAGCCAGCGGTAACCAGGGATCTGGGCGTCACAGGTGTGGTACACTGCGGTGGCCCAGTCCAGGGCCGGTCGGTGAGCAGGGATAGCATCGTCCGGAAGTGCTCCTTGTCGTCATGCTGTGTGGACTCGATGAGGAGGTCTAGGTAGTCGGTTATTTAACCACCAGCGAGCTCGACCGGGGAGGGACAGCGGCGCCGGTTGTTACAAAAGTTTCTATAGAACTACTGACTACTCTTACCTGGTTTTGCAGATTTGTGTTTCAGTATATTTGATATGTACATATGACAAGTCAGAAAACCAAAATTTAGATATCTCTTCTGATCCTTGGTTGTTAATGTTAAGGGACAACTTATAATATTCACCTTTGTGTATAAGTTATGTATCCAATAAGTATAAGATGACATTGAATATGGCCTATTAATTAATTCCTTCATTCCGGATATGTAACATAAGAGAAATAAAGTTACTTAGAGCAACAAGGCATTAGGAACAATATTTCTAGAATAACTTCATTCATTCGTTCATATCAAAGCATTTGGATTTTCTGTTATGGTAGCTACTTATAACTTCAGTGTAAATTTTTGCTTTACCGTATTTATTAAAAGGGATTTTTCAACATGGGCCCAATTTTTACATCTTAGAGCATCTAAATTTTCAGGTGAAACAAGTACCGATCAGAATTTCTCCTGTATTGAGTTAGAATGCAAAAAACTTTAATGCAAAATCGCTATACAATGGAATCCTATGTGGCACTGGAAACATCGGACATATAGGACAATATTTTTGCTGATGACAGACTGATAATTTTACTATAAGCGTCTGGCAACATAGAACGGGTCCCTCCAGAGATATACATGTGTATATTTACCTCAAAAACTGTAAATTATTATCGAATCAATGCTTTTGTTTATACCAGCCAGTTAATATACGAAACTGTGAAAAATAATATTTAATATCCAAACCACCGAGGACATCTGTGCTCTTGCTGCCTGTGTAACACCAAATTCTGTGACCCTCGAATTCTGTGACTCTAGGGGGCGCTGTTGCCACTGGGCAGCTTGAGCTTACTCACACAGACAACTTTGTCAGGATAGTCTAGTGGTCTAGGTGTTGGACTCCCAGCCGGAAGGTCGTGGGTTTGAGCCCCAGAGTCGGCTTACCTGTATGCATCCTTGAGGAAGATGCCTAACCCCTACCTGCTCCATGTAAGCAGCATGTAAGTCGCTTTGGATAGAAGCGTCTGCTAAATGACCTAATTGTAATTGTAAAGAACCTCAAGAACCTCACTCGGGACTTCCATCGGCGAGATTCATGTGTTCCTGCACGTGCACTCGAACCCCTCGCGCTGTGACATTACCAACCAGTTTTTGCAAGCAAATAACATTCTCCTAGAATAAGGACAGCATCACGTCTTAAGGCTACTTCACATTCTTTAAGTTATCATTCACTCTTCAAAACAGTCAATATTTGCTAGCAGCCTAAATTCAGGCAGAGTGCTTGATATTCTAGGAGCTAACAGAGTAGAAAGGAGGAAATCTTTTTTTTTAAGTTGGAAAGGAGGATAGATCAAGGATTAGTATAGAGGATTTTTGTTAGTGGGATTGGTGCTATTAGGTAGAAAGATCGCTGGTCGAGGTACCGAGGTGGATTTTGAAGAGGTGGGTTTTGAGTCTCTTGCGTAAGATCGGTAGTGAATTGGCTGTTCTGTTCGCTGCAGGAAGCTCGTTCCACCATTGTGGTTCCAGGACAGAGAAGAGTCTGGACTGGGCTGCGTGACTCTTATGCGCAGCTCATAGGGATGGAGGTGCCAGCCTGCAAGCCAAGGTGGTAGATCGAAGTGCTCTGGTTGAGGCTTGGAATCTTACCATTGCTTGGAAGTTGAGCGGGGCAGTTCCTTTTGCTGCATTGTAGGCCAATACTAATGTCTTGAATCGGATGCGGGCTGAGATGGGGAGCCAGTGAAGGTCTCGAAATAGGGGGGTTACGTGGGAGAACTTTGGTTGGTTGAATACTAGACGTGCTGCTGCATTTTGGATTCGCTGTGCAGTTGATTGTCCAAGACAACTCCAAGACTCTTTGCAGTTTGACAGGAAGACAATGGTGTTCTCAAGGGTAATAGACAGGTCCACTTGAGGGCAGTTCTTTGCCGAGAGGTAGAGTAGCTCTGTATTTTCAAGGTTGAGCTTGAGGTGATGCGAATACATTGAAGCACTGATGTCAGCGAGAAATTCAGAGATTCTAGTTAAGATCTGTGTCAGATGGAGGGAATGAGAGGTAGAGTTTGGTGTCGTCGGCATAGCAGTGGTAGGAGAATCCGTGATAAGAGATAACAGAGCTAAGAGATCTAGTGTACAGTGAGAAGAGTAAGGGTCCCAGCACAGATTCCATAGACATTAATAAAACAAACAAATCAATGTTTGATTCTTATCGGCTAAATTATCGGCCAAAATGTCATAAGATTCTAATAATGAAAATAGGCCCAATATCGACCGATAATTTATCGGATCGATAATTATCGTGCATCCCATTGACAAGGCTACCTTCAGATGTATCTGCAGATATTTTTTGTTTACCGTATCAGCCTCGTGAGTACAGGCATCGGCCGATGCTGATTATCTCAAGTGGCATTAATCGCCCGATTAATCGTCCGACCACTAATGTTCAGATTCAGGAGTTATTACTTTTAAAAGCACACATAGGCATATGTGTAACATTTTACAATACAGTGATGTCAGTAATAGACTAACATTTTGAACGTCATAAAAACAATAGGACGATAAATTAGAAAATGATTATTTCTCCAGTCAGTACCAGGCTATTCCCACTTACACATTTCTGACGTTCAGCCCATTATAATTAATTGTTGACGCGATGCAGTGGGTGAAGAGTAGGCTAGCCTAACGTTACAGGCGGGAAGTACATAAGCTGTAAGTAAAAAAAACTAAAAAAAACACTCACTGCATTGCGTGAGCTCTATATTAAACATTAGCAAAATGCCCCTCCATTGACATTCGATTACAATTGACTGAATGTCAGAAAAGCAGAAGTAGAGACAGCCTGGGAATGACTGGAGAAATAACCATTTTGCTTCAGCGTTTTTTGCGTTCTAACTCAATACTGGAGAAATTTTAATCGGTACTTGTTTCTATTGATATTTTGGACGCTCTAAGATGGAAAAATAGGTTGAAACCAGGTTGAAAAATCCTGAAGTTCTCCTTTAATTGGTAAGAGTTAAGATTCAGTGCAAACACCAACACATGAGAAGCATGCTTATCTAACAAAAGGAGGACCTTGGACTCCTGGGATGGATTTGTGTGGTGGGCAAAGTGATGTAGGAAAACTATAAACTCCTCCTCCTGCATCCATCCTGATCCATTGGCTGCACCAGGAGATCCAGTGGGTCCATCACGAATAAAGAGGGCATCGATTTATTTTCGGAGGGAAGAGAAAGAGAGCAACGGCAGTCACTAGCCTACTTCTCTCACCGGATGTCATAGCACAAATTTGTCGCAGCCCTTTGGGAGCAATTACCTTTTTAGGAGCATGCACAGTTGTAACCCCCGTTTCATCCATGTTCCAGGTATATTTTGCCTCAAAACCATGCCTGTCATATACACTTCCCAAATTTTTTTTAAAGTGCCCACATTGTGCTTGTTGAAGCTCGTCGCTCTGGCCACACTTGTTGCTTGTGGCTTCCTGATGGACAATGTGGAGTTGCGTTTGAGGAAAGAAGTCATCCAGTCAGTTCCTGTAATCTTGGATGACTTCCAGGACTGGGGGGTACGTGCAATTAAATTGCACTGCGCACTGGAAGGCAAATTTTCGGACCTGAAAAGAATTAACATAATATATGATTCACACAAACTAACATTTTTTATTTATTTACTTAGTCATTTATGATGCAAACCAACTGACTTATTGTTAGTTTAGCTAGTTATTTAGGTTAGTTATTCATAGTTCTTTGGAAGATTGCGGGAGCAGAGGATACACCATTTACCCACCCACGGTGGGTAAATTCTTGCTACCAGCCTCCTGCAGCTTTCTCTTCAGTATGCCAAAACGATGTAGAGTCACATAGCAGATACCATACAACTTTTCCACTCCTCTGACAGACTTGCCGCTATCCATATGCCTGGCAGCAAGCCACAAAACCTCTCTAATCGCTCCCCTGTCTGTTGTTCTTTTTCGATGTCTCATTCTGTGAAAGAAAGTCGCAAGACATATTCAGACAAATTGTACTGTGATGTGTTCACAATGTTGTTCTTGAAACCTTAATGCCAAGAAAGCCCATTGTAATTATTGAAAATAGTTGTTTTACTTTCATTACCGTTTCACGCTAATGGCGGGGTTAGTTGTTACAACACTTAGTTGTTACAACACTTGCTATTAGTTGGTCACATGTTTCAAAACGGTACTTTTTAGACGGTACATTTTAGGCAAAGTTATTAAGGTAATAAAAGATTGGATTCGGTGACTTACACACAGCTCAGTAATAGAAAAATAAGTATGATAAAGAAATTGACTTACATACCGCAAAAACACTCTTTCCTGTGGATCTTGACCAAAATAAATCCAATCTCTGAAAATTGGTGGGAGACCGTCTGCTGGCTCTGTGGTAAATTGACCGGAAACACACGCTGCTTGACCCTGTGCAACTACGTAAAAAGTAAAAGTGTTACAATTAACACCACATGAGGTTGTGCCTAGCGCTCCCCTACCTTGGACACCCAAGTCCTCTTTGAGGATAATATTCTCTGTTCAATAAAAATATCTATGTTTGATCTATTGCTTTATAAGTCAGTCTGGAGTGGTTTGATTGTGGTGGGAACACGAGCCGACCCAACTACCAGGTATACTTGGAAGTTAGAGCTAAACGGCTCCCATAGCCTCAGTCGTTTGAAGGCAGCACATCTTCTTCTCAAAGTCTGAAGCAGTACAGCATTTTCAAGACGTGCCCTCAAAATGAATTCGGCATTCTGTTGGTGTACTTTAGCCTGGTATATTGCCCCCAGATAATTGCCACAGCTATCTCAGTGTTCGAATGCATAGATGCACTACTCACAGGACCGCCATCCTGTATAACTTTCTTGCACAGACACGTCTGACCAATAAGCGGAGTGAACGTTCTCACGTGGTTTGCTGTGATGCATTTTGGTGCGCTTGGATTATTTCTGTGTGAAAGCAAACCGCATCAAAGGGGGAAACGCTCTAGGTTTACGAACTCAAATGATTCGGACCAGAGAGAATTAACTATAGGTGTGAAAACGCCCTACATGTTGCAGCCGTGTGTGTGTGTGTGCGTGTGTATGTGCGAAAGTGTGTCTCTCATCAGCTCCGCACCTGGGGAACA